>VZUI01081093.1:0-27642 GCA_013401135.1 Cettia cetti | reverse complement strand
ACCTTGCACCACAGGGTGACGTGGGAGCCCTCCGTGCGGTACAGGGGGCCCTCCTGCACCGTCACTTGCCGCTGGGCCAGTGCCACGCCTGCGGGAGGAGAGGAGGAGCCCAGCGTTACTGGCCAGCAGGCAGTCCCCACACCTACACCCAGATATAGCCTCTCCCTTCCATGGCCATGCTGGACAAAGCAGGTCCTCACACCCCACTTTACATCAGCCTCTGGCACAACACCCCCCGCACCCCAGTCACATCGCAGAATTCTTGCTGACTCAATGGAAGTGTTTTAAAAAACATCCCACGAAAGAAGCAGCTTTGAGGTAACATAAGCCCCTTGTTTGGAAGCGCTAAGAACCCAGGCGTGAAAGGGCATTGCACCAGGCAGCAACAAATCAGAAACTCAAGGTGACAGGTCTTTGTTTTCAGTACTTTTACTTTCCAACTCTCACCACCCCATGGAGAGAGGCTCATGTGCAGGCCAGGGGGCTACACTCCCTCTCCTTTGGTTGCCAGGCCACCCAACTCCAACGCCTCAGACACTCGTCCCTCACCAGCAAATCTGCCAGAGGCTTCAGCTGGCACAAAATCCCATTGTTTTTCCCCAAACCCAGCACACCTTCTCCATTCTCTCTTACGCTTGTAAATGCACAGAGAGAGATACCAGGTTCCCGGCACTGCCCTCCCAAGCCTGTTTGAAAGGTGTGCATTTAGCACATAACAAAACCAGTCAAAGTTAATGGAGGCAGTGGGCACATCACACCAAAGCTCCGTGCGCTGTACGCACGCAGACGTGTGCAGCACCAAACAAAGACAGCCCCGCGGCACGGTGACTGCAATCCGCTGTATTTTTACACAGATTATGGATGGCTGGCCCTTGGGCTCATGGCACATTACCAGCACAGCCCTCCAGGGGCCAGATAAATTACAGCAATCTATCTTGTTTGTTGCTACATCAAAGGCTCGAGGTCTGGAGACCACGGTGGGTGTTCATCGGTTATTGAGTTACCAGCAGCATGCACACATGGCAAGGCCAATCACCCTGGCTTCTGTGACTGCTTGCTTGCCATCATAAAACAGCAATAAGCCGATTTAAAGCAGGTCCTGCATAATCACGTTTGCAAATTTCATCCTCTCTGTGCGTGTGTGTTGGGGGTTCCCCCCCCCCACTTCTAATTTTCAATAACAATGCTCAAGTCCAGAGAAGAATTTAAGCTTTCAAAACCTGGCATCTTGTAGGTGAAGAGGTAGCCTTGAATCTGGGGTTTATTGATCCAATCCTGCCTTCTGAACATCAATGTCCAGAAACAAAGTTTTTCTCCACAGCCAGCCTGGACTGGAGCCAGGAGAGATGGTTCTTAGCAGCTTAAAACAAATTGTGAAAAATGGGTTCAGCACATCCATCAGGGCATGCAGCTGAACAGATGGAGTGCAATTCAAACTATTAACTTGGGCTCAGCTTGCTGCTGCTCCAAATTATGTTTCTTTTTACTCTTTATGAAATAATGTGATTTAAGGGGAGGACGGGGAAAGCTAGCACGTTTGAAACAAACAGGGAAAGGAACAACAGAGGCAAACACTCCCCCACTGTTTGCTGAACCAATCTCTTCATCCTGGGGAGAGATACTGCTAGAGACAACTCACACATCTAAGGTGCAGGCAGCCTCTTCTCTCACCCCACAAAGGCCAAGGGACAAAGCAAATACTACGGCCTTTGAAGTGAACTGTTTTCAAAGCAGCAGGAAGGACAAGATCTTTATTACACACCTAAAGACAGCTCATAATCCAATTTCTGTATGCACATTTAGCCTCGCTACAGCATACACATATCCCACCTGCAATGACAATTAAAACTGCACCACAAGGCAAACATGCAGTGGTGGTAGGAATTAAAAGTTCCACACACAACACTCAATCAGGTATTTCTCAGCTAAGTGCACAACTTCGTTTATCAAGCTTTTAACACGGTGCTGGATTCTTTCCATAGGAGTTTTCCAGCTATCTAGTTTAAAAATAGCATTTTATCACAGCTGGGTATCAGACTTTCCAAAGCTCACTGGAAGACCACAACCCCAGGGACCCACAGCACAGATTTTTGATAGATGCCAAATCTCAGCACCCTCACGGCCAGCACTGACGTGGGCTTCCTTCTTCCCTTGCCAGCGCTCTTAAGGATCTTCCCTGTAACTCTACCTGGAGTCCTCCTCCAGGTTCTGAAGAGACCCACTTTCTACATTCCCCTTCTATATCCCCTTGCACTGGATTGCTGCACCTTCCTAAAAGCAGACAAAGTGAGAGTTAGGAGCCAAAGAGCTCCTTGCTTCCCATTCTGGCTCCAGGAGCCTACGAAACTGAGGGACAGAAGAAGACAGTGCAGGAAAAGTCCTGCCCAGCTCCAGTATGGATAGAAGACAAAACAGACAGGCTTTTGCTACAACTTGCAGCAAGTTTGCTGTCCCAGAGGTGAGACACAAAGGCTCCAAAGTTGGATGAACAGGCTGGATCTCCAGAGGAGCAGGGAGCAGCACATCCTCAGTGCTGTTCCCTGTGCCTGGCTGCAAACTCCTGCTCCGAAACAGGTGGGCACAAATGCTTTTCAACACTTCAAAGAAATCCCAAAAAGCAGAAATACTTCTCCAAAACTATTTTAATCAAGAAAGGAAAGAAGAAAAGCAGAAATATTTCTCTAAAACTATTTTAATCAAGAAAGGAAAGAAGAAAAACAATCAGCCTGAGGCAGACATCCCCCAGTACATGTTGTGCTCAGTTACCTTTTGCATGATGTTTGGCATTTTGCAAGCTCTGGGAATTGCTATATCCATGACACACAGTATTAAGAAGAGAACTGCATTTCTTAGTGAGCAAGTGCTCTGATTAACAAAAATAACGTCTGAGATCCCATTTAAACTCTTATCATTCCCTCTTGAAGTGAGAGAACAGCTCACTACAGGAGGAGCTGCGTGCTCCACACCTCCCCTAGGACACCCAGGAGACAGTGATGGTGGCATTTGGCTGGTACTGTACTGGCACAGCTGGCTTTTAATTGCAAATCCAATATAATTTACTGACAACGCAAGGGCTGATAGGGAGGAGGTAGCAAGCCAAGTGCTACTTTAAAATTAATAAAAAATTATAGGTTCGTGCATCTGTTTTTTTCCAAAAGACAGCAAATCCCATGCCATAAGGAGGAAGCCATTCCCTGATCCTTATCCCCTGCGGATCAGGGCTATTGTTGCCAGCCTTTTGAGCTAGGAACAAGCCAAACAACAGCCTGGCAGCTCTCAGCTTACCCATCTCCCAGGCCCTGGAGGTGCACGGGGGATAAGAGCAGTGTCAAGAGGGGACAGTGCAGCCAGGTGATTAGACTGAAGCAGCGAGGGACAGTGCAGGACTCAGGAACCCCAGCTGCCCAATCCCTGCACCTGCCCTATGCCAGCTCGCCCAGCAGGGCCACCGCAAATGTCACGGGAAACAGCTCTGAAAACCACGGGAAAGGCAAGAGAAAAATGCTAAAGTCAGAGTCACACAGTCATTCAAGTCTCCCTTGTCACATCACAGCTAGGATTTCAATGCCTCTCCAAGAAGGAAAGGAGCAAGAAAGGAGCATCAAGCATCCCTGCCAGCCAGGCAGGGCTGCAGCTCAGCTTCTGAGTACACTGTGTCTTTGCAAAATCTGTACCCTCACAGCAACCTCAGAAGATTTTGGCAAGATCCAGCCTTTCCGTGGAGACACATGCAGAGCTTGGCACTCAGGTTTTCCACATGTAACTGGTCATTTCAGGTGCTGATTTGAAGTACTTTTGAAGTACTTCAAAAATACTTCAAATCAGGCACCTGAAAATACCTGAAGATGCCCCATTTCAGAAAGTGCCAAACATTTCCCCTCTGGGAAGGAGGTGGACCTTCAGATCCCTTTCAGAAGAACAGGCGTGCAAAATTTTAGCTGAGAACATTGACACAAGGCTTATTGCAAGGGACAGGTGGGTGTAATAGAAGGATGCCTGAGCACACAGAAACTCTGCCACAGCACTGACAGATCAAAAGAATAAATAAAAACTCATGACAGAATGATGAAGAGCCTCTTGCACAAATATTCTCCCCATCTCAGACCATATGGCTTATGTCTGCACCACATCCAGAAGGACTGCAGCAGTTGCACCAAGTTACCTTAGATATCAATAATTACTGCCAGTAGCCATTTAATCTGAAGGAGAAACTTGAGCTCTTTTGAGTATTATCCTGGGTCTCTAATCACTAGACAGCAACTAAAAAGGTCTTGATATAGCTATCTTCTTGGTACAAGTATCTTCTACAAGCACCAGGGCTAACAGTGCTGAACACCAAATGGATTACATAGTTTGAGGGGATATTTCTACCCCTGCAGCTTTACAGCAGTTTTCCTTTGCTGAGAAGCTCTGAAGTACTATTTATCAATAACTGACAAAACTAATCCTAAATTCCCTTTAAGAATTACTTTGTGCCTCTGACTACAGTTATTAGATGGAAAACATTTCCAAGGAGATCCTTCTCCCTTTCATAACATACACGGCACACATCTAGGTTTTGTTGTTGTCCCTATTGTTTGTCCAGCTCCTGAGAAAGTGTCAAGAGAAGAGCAATGACAAGGATAAACACTAGGGAATGGAGTCTGGAGGAAAAAAAAAAAAGGTGACTTCAAGGGGATCTGGTAAAGATTTTTTTCACAAATATATATACCATAGCAAGGATGGTCAAGAATTTGACCCTTTACCACCTCTTCTCGTTTAAAAAACAAGGGCCGTCAACCAAAACTGGTCAGATCCAGATTTTTAACAAGCAAGGCAGTTTTTGTAGCTGCACACAGCAGACCTGTGGATGCCCTTGCCAAAGGACACTGTGGGTATGGAAAAAGTGTACATGGGTCAAAACAGGGTGGGACAAGCACATGAAAGAGGGCTACTAAACAGGTAAATCACATCAGGTTTGTATGGCTCCCAAAACAAGCTACAATTGCACAGCTATCTATTGTGGGAACTGAAAAAGCAGAGGACTTTCACAGCATTGCAATAAGCTTACATAGATAGAGGTTTGAAACAGAGTTGAATTTTAGGCCTTGAAATATTTGGAGCACAGAAAGTTTCTGAGCTGTAAAAAATATAGAACAAGCAACTATTGTATGCTGTAAGGTGTACATGTAGTATTTAGTGATTGGCTTAAGTAGATGCTTGTAAGCTTTTAGCATTAGCTATGGGCTAAAAAACTTTTAAAAGGCCTTGTCACAAAGAACTTTGGCTTCTATTGTTATGGCATGAGTTTTACCATCTTTTATGTCTCTACCTTCACTGAGACTGATAATGAAATAAACTTGTGGAATGCCTCTCAGTCGCCCCATCCCATTATTGGTGATTAGATCCAACACCTGCCTACAGCTTTTTGAGGCATGATGCTGAGCAAGGTGCAGGATTTACTCTGAACTGGTAGAGCTGTCCTCATGCCCCTTCCCAACCCATGTCATTTCAGACTGTACTCTTCAACAACGTGGGTCACATCTGGTCTGCAGACTGTGCCTTGGTTACACTACAACAGAAGATAAAAAAGGTACAACTGCAGCTTCTTCCTTAGAACTGACATGGGAGCTCGTGCCCCCATGCAGGGAAGGGAAGGGAAGGGAAGGGAAGGGGAGCGTGCATAAATCCTACTTGGCTGTGACAAATTAGCATCTGTGGCAGACCACAGGACCTGGCAGAAAGTTCCCAGTAATGAAGACAATTCAGACATAAGTGCTAAAGGGCAGTTATGCTAAAGCCTCCAATTTTGAGCTTGAGGGATGCTCCGGGCAAGCTCAACCCAGGAGCAGGTGCAAGTGCACTGCAGGCTGTGGCCACTGCTGCCCTCCTGCAGGAGCCCAGGCTGACCACCTGGCCAGCCACTGTGCTCCAGTGCATGGGATGGTGCCATCTGAGGTGAGGCAAGTGCCAGCAGACTTCCTCCTGCTGCTCCCTGTGTCCTGCTGCCCAGGAGCTGCAGGCTGGGGCATCTCCCCTCCTCAGTGCTCTGAGTCCCCTGCCCCAAAGCAGGAGCACTGAGCCCTCCTGCACAGGCCTGTGCTTCCAGTGAATTACTCAGGGACAGTTAGCATCCCCCAAGCTAAAATTCCCTCTTAAATCAGGTTAATTTTTCAGTCTCACTTATGAACGAGGCTTTCCAGGGGATGACCCTTCCTCTCTCCCTTCTGTAACCCACAGAGGATGTAGACACCTCTTGCCAAACCCAGACCATCACTTAGTTCCTGCTTTTTCTCTGGACTCCACAGCAGGGCTGACACCCACAGAACAGTGACCCATTTCAACAAGCCTCTTCCAAGTTCACCATTGTCCAGCCACTGGGAATACTTCCCCAAGCAACCATCATTTGTTTTTGCCATGGGCTGAAGACTAATAAAATCTGAGGGAGACTCTGCTCCACCAGGCAACACCAAAGCAGAGAAAACCTTTTAGCAACATACACCTATTCTGTGAAGTCCCCTGTTAAGGCACACAACCAAAACTTAGGGTTGAGCTTAATTTTTACATAAATGAGTCACAGCAGGAACAATCTCCACACGTTGCAACCTGCTGCCAGATGGAAAACAACAATGCTATCAGAAGAAAACGTGGTAAGCCCCCACCATTCCCCTAATACAGTAAAGCTTCATTCTAGGAAAAGACAGTGTTTTCTTGAGGACTTTTTTCTCGTGCCAAGAGAGCTCAGTGTACTGAAAGGCTGGCTGGAGCTACCTGCAGAACAACTCTGTCCCTATCCTCCACCCTTCTACTTTAATGTTTAAATGGTGCAACCAAAAGGATGCCTGATCCCCTAGCCTCCTTCACTCCTGCCACCATCCCACTACTCCAAGCACATGGACCATCCTTCCTAAACCAACTCATAAAGCTACTCATTCCTCATTCACATTCTTCCCAGTGCTGAGCCAACTAAGGATGGCTAAGTGGCGAGGTCAGCCAGGAGCAATTTATACAATAATGGGCATGGAAATACCAGAACCAGTGGGGAAATATCAAAGCATGGGCAAACCAGACAGGAGCCGCCAAGGAAGCTCTTTGTTCTTCCAACACCACTGTCTTCCCTCATTTCTGCTGGCTGCTCTGTCTCACAGCTGCTCACTTCCACAGCAGATGTTTACTGTCTTTTAAAGAAAAATGTTTTCAATAAATATGAAAGAGATGACATTTCTTTTAATCACCATAGATTGTTGTGGCCTGTGACTAGCTTCCCAAGTTCTGACGGCAGAAGAGGTCTTGTACCTCTGCTATAATTATGCATCCAGTCAGACATCCAACCCAAGATCAGAGCCATTTTACATCCTTTGCTTCTCCTCAGATCTGGCCCTTATATTGACAGAAGACTTCCTTATTTTCCCCAGTATGGCATTGGTATTCTGCAGATGCACAGTGTGAAATGTGATCTGCCCTTGTGATTTCTTCCCCCCTCCTTTTTTAAGCAAACTACATCCTATATGGATGTCACATTCCTCTAACTGCTCCTTCCCTGTTCTACAATTAGGCATGTTAAAATAGGCTTCTTTTAACACCACCTTAGAACAGCACATTCTTGGGTCACAGATCAAGGTTGTTGTATTACTACAACCTTTAAACTTCTAAAAATGGTGGGAGGATGAAATAATAACTCGTTACCTACGCTGGACACTGCGAAGACAAGAAACAATAGGCTCGGACTTGAAAAGTGGCGATTCAGACTGGTCATGGGAGCTACCTTAATGCTCTATTTCCCAGAAGCCAGGAAAGTGAGGCACCAGAGAGACTGCTCTGTGAGACTGAGGCATCTCACACTACAGCTTCCTCTAATAGACACTTACTTTCTTCGAGGATACCATAAGGCAGAGATGAACCTGCCCCAGGGGATGCATGACACAAGATCTCCCTGCTCTTACAGTTCTATCATTCTCAATCATCCCACCAGAAAGTATATTTAAAGTTACTTTGCTGCACAGAAGCCTGAAACTACTCTTTAATCTAGTATAGCTTTACTTTGAAAAGTCAAAGTACTCAGCATCCAAAAGCCAGCCAGACACGCCTGTGGTCAGAAAAAAGAGCAATACCCATAATAACCAAAGGAAGGAGGATGGCTGGGCAGTCCTTCTGCACACAGATCCCTGAGCTCTGGAGCTCGTGGTGCTCAGCCTCCTTACTTCACAAGGGCTTTGAAGCACTTGGTGGCACAAAATGTACCCGCATGTAAGAGGTAACAGCATGTGCTGGTGCATGAGGGACAGACTGAGCTGGCTGCCCTGCTGGTTCAGATTCATAATGGTAAAAGACTGTGGGGGACCCAAACATCTTTGTGCAACACACCTACTGCTTATTGCAGTTTCATTATTTTCCTGCAAAGATGCTGAGAAAAAAAGAATCCCTTATAACCTGCAATCGTTGCATCCACCAAAGTTTTGAGTAACCCCACAGAATGACAGCTCTTTTCTGTACCTAAGGCAGAGATTGTCCTGTGAACCATTTAATCAACTATTTCTCTTCCTCCAAGGTCAGCACACGACCTTTGCAGCCCTTTTCCATCTCCCAGATCAGCATGCTCTTCACACACAGCACCATCATCGTTACCCTTATCATTATGGGAAGAAGAGGCGAGCAGAAGCTCCCTGGCAGATTATGCTTATATTGGGAGTATGCAGGCAGGAAGTGTTGGATTGCCCACGCAGTACTTCCAACTTGCACTGCTCCTCGTGCCTTATCCTGAGGAGTTTCTGCTTCCTCACAGCCCACTGAATACATGCCCTAGTGACTTGGATCACTGCTGCTGGTTCCAGGTCTGGCTAAGCACTACAGTACAAAGCAGCATTTACAGCGGCCTGCTGGAACGCCCAAGGCAATGCCTGCTTTTATATTTTCCAATGAAAAGCAGTGATGGCTTCATTAGTACATCCCCAGCCTGAGTTTTGAAACTGTCACCACGTGTACTCCCTTGTAAGATTTAGTGCAGACCTGCACAAAAAGTGAAGTCTCCTAAGATTCCTACGTGTGCTTTTTCTTCTGTTCTTGCAGCTCCTAAAATACATATAAGGACACATCATTTACCCTGGTGTCTCTAGTACTGCTCCCAGACCTCTAAAAGATTCAGCACTGCCATTTTAGTACCAAAGCTATGAAGCACCAACACTATGAAGCATTTTGGACTGCTGAACTCTTGGCTGGTATGTGCTCCCAGCCTATCAAGAGGAGGGGATGAAATGAAATTGTTTTCAGCATCAAAGCTAGGCAGGAAATTTCTGACATAGTTCATGATGCCCTCAAGCCCCTGTATTGCTTTTTATTATCCTTCTTTAGTCTTCAAGTCCTACATGTTCAACGTCCAGGGTCACTAGAAGAATTGTCAAACATTATTCCCTGTGCTATCACTCACTCTCAGACAATAAGGAACTTCATTTTGTTTCACAGTCAATAACGTTTTAATGTCAATTCTTTTTTGTTTTCCTGCATGATCTGCAATCCCTTCCAATATTAAAAAACAGAATGTCCCTATTATTGCTGTAATTCACCTCATAACATCCCAGATGCTTAAATACTCTCCCAGGAGAAAAGAGTGTAGAGTCCCAAATCTCACCTTCACATTATCCTTGCCAAAAGGAAACAGCATTTACTACTCAGGCTTTCATTAAAGGAATTCCCTCTCTTTCATGAGGTCTCTTAAAATACTTCTGATGCATGGAGAGTCTAGTTTCTTACTTTCCCTCAAATTTATTTTTCTTAAAGTAAAACAAAGCTTCTTGTTCTCCTTATTTAAAACACAGTGAGGAAAGTCAGACATACAAGTGCCTCCCTCCATCTTCAAAGAAAAACACCAGTATTTTGGACCATCTTTCCATACTCCCTGAAGTTGCTTATTTGGTTTCCTGCCCTTCCCCCTGCTCCAAGTGACTCCAGATTCTCCCTTACTTTGATAAGGATGACACTTAGGAGTCAGCACCCTAATTTTTCTCTATAACCTTTACTTGCATCTTTGTTCCTCCGGGCAGGGCTAGAGCATCTCCTTTTCAACCTCTAAACTGGAAGCTTCAGGCAGCCATTTATTAATTGCTTAACCCCGAATTGATTACCTTCTAGAGAGAGAAACTTAACAACAATCTGTTAAATATTGACAGGCTGGAAGAGCTGATGACAAATTGCCCCTCTGCACATTCCTTCCTACATCCCAGAGCACACCACTCCACCTACAGCACTCCAGCAGTATCCTTAGGCATGGGTCTGCACCTGCTCCCCACTTCCTTTGGAGCACCCAGCTCTGTAGAAATAACCCTAAAAAAAGTTCTTTAGGAAAGAATGCAGCCAGGGCAATCTCTCCCTCTTCCTTCTGGCATGTTAAGAAACATTTGTGCCCCTCAGCCATGACCATCAGCAGGAGAGAACGCTCAATTTGCAAGGCAAAGCTGCCATCTTGTACTTCTTCAGCAGAAAGAGCCTTCAGGTAAGCAGCAAATTGACTTATCCTCCAGGTCACGTGTACTTGCTAAAAGCATGCATTTCTCCAAGATAGTTTTCCCACCCCACCATAAAGGATCACAGGAATATGAAGTATAGCCATAAAGCAGCAGTTAGTTTCCATTTCCTCCACACAAATTCATCTGGATTCTTCCCTGTTCACTAAGCAGCAGCAAGATGCTGCCTCTCAAAACTTCTGTGATTCAGTCAGACAGCATTCCTGAAAGACACACAAAGATCCAGAGATATTCTTCAGCTACCTGTTTCCTTTTATTGCTAATTAAGATGTTAAAACTCCTTGTCTGCATACACTATAATTTATTAGTTTGACATGCTACACAGACTATCAGCAATTGTCACCAAACCACGAAGGCCCTCATTTCAAATGGGAGGACAGGAGCTTTCCAGCATTGGGAAGGGAAAACAGAACAAAAGAAAACAAAAAAAGGGATGCAGAAGCATCTGTGTTAGTATTTCTTCCAGGCTGGGAAGGAGAAAGGTACAATCATTCTTTCTAAGCACAGTACTACTATCAGTGAGCAAGAAGGACAATCATGCAATTCTCCTCCCTGAGGAGGAACAAGCCCATGCACCAGGGGGAATTGACCAGCTGGAAAGGACAGGAAAACACTTTTTATACTAAACAAACAAACAAACAAACAAAAACAACACATGGCAGTGAGGGGTAACTGCACACTGGCACAGGCTGCTTCAAGAGACTGTGGAGTCTCCACCCTGGAGGTATTCAAATTCATCTGAACATGACCCTGAGCAACCTGAAGGGGCTTGGACTAGATGATTTCCAAAGGTCCCTTCCAACCTCAACTATTCTGTGAAGGACTCTGCAAAACGCCTGCATTTTCACCACTGCTGTAGACTCAGCTACCTTAGCTCAGCACCAAGCACCTACGCAGAGCAACCCCACTGCACCAGCTACAGAGGAAAGGTGGTAAAAACACCCTCATCCCAGGAGATTCAGTTTAAAAATGTGGTTTCACAACGCAGTTAAGATGATCTAGGTACCAGCTGCCATGGCAAAAAAGCAGTCTTGCTTTCCCACCCACTTTATTCCTAGCAAAATACACACATTCCTCTTCCCATGTCTGACCTCTACATGAGCTGAAAAAAGAATGACCCAAGGAAAGAGGTTTCACTACGAGAGCAGGAACACCTTTTCCTTTGGGGGACGGGGGCAAACAACCCTTTTAATTAGCAGCTAGGATATTGTACCAGCTCAGACACACTGTGAGACAGCACCTTCAGCCAGCCAGCAGATCCATCAGGAGAGGGGAGCAGGGAAGGAGAGCAGGGCAGAGCGTGTGGAAGTGCCAAGGTCTCTCTCTGCTGGGAGAACCTGATGGCAGGGCTCTAACAGGCCTCATGCAAAGGCAGCAAGTGAAAAAGTGCTGCAGGAGCTTGCTGCAGGTTACTCCCCATCACACAGAGTAAAATAAAAGGGATCCAAGCCCCCACTTTCAGCAAGCAATCCTAAGAGCAGGAGACTTAATAAAGCCTAGCTTCCCAAGCCTTCAGGAGGGAGGCTGTCTCAGAGACTAATGACTTGACTGCAAGCTCCAGCTGGAGCTTCTCCTACAGCTGGTACAGTCATTTGGAGGCACTGCTGAGGCCCTTGAAGAAAAGGGTCTCCTTCAGTCCCCTGTCACTGGCCTGATTCAGCTACCTACTCTTCACAAGACTTGCAGGGACTCGTTTATTTCCAAGCTCTCTGCTCCTGTCAAATTTGTGTAAAATTGGCCAAAGGGCTTCCAGGTTATCTGGAAAGGGTTGGCAGAGGCAGCATGATCAGATAAGCCCTCTTTCTCTGAGAACCCAGCCTGAGGAAACACAATGAGAGGCGGAGGCTGGGAATCAAAAACCACAGAGGAAAGAAGCACTAAAAAGAAAAGGTAGAACAAGGCTAAGAAGGACTTTAAAAGGGAAGACACGCATCCTGCATTTGGCACAGCAGAGGAGGAGGAACTAATTTGAGAGTTCAGGAGAACCAGCAGACAACAAAAAACCTGAACAAATTTCAGAGGCAGAGATGGATAGGAAATGCTGCAGCTTACACTCCTTAAGCAAAAAGGCCCAGGTGCGTGAACGTGCATGTAAGTAAGCACCAGAGAGAGAGGTTAAGATTTTGAATTGAACAGAAATACAAGCCTGTAACATCAGCAGAGAGGGGCCACTCCAGTTTTTATGAGTGGGCAAAATGACAAAGAGGCAGGGCCTGTAGGAAGATCTGGACAGGGCCATAGAATAGACCCCTTGCAGGCACACAAAAACAAACCCTGAAGCTGGTATACAGGGTGAAGTCATGATGTCATAAGAAAAGCTCTGTCAGAGGCGGGAAAAGACAAAGACAACACAACTTAGAGGAAATCTCTCCAGGAAGAGACCAAAACTGGTTAGTGCAAGGTCAATTGCAAAGTCAAAAAAGGTAATACTTGATCACAACCGAGATGTAGAGCAGTGGGGGCTATTAAGAAAGCCCTTGAGAAGTAAATCACAGAGACAGACTAAACTGGCAGAGAGCTGGGAGGCAAAAGCACCAGACAGAGCATCCCATGGGGCTTGCAGAGGACACAGCAGCTGCTGCAGGAGGAGGGGATAAAGCAGCTTTGCACTGAAGGAGGGAGGCTATGAGCAGGAAAACAAATGACAGAGACAAGGGAAAATGAGTTGGGACCCTTAACACAAGCAAAAAGGTTAGAAATTCTACCTTTGTAAAAAGCATGGAGAAGGAAAGCGGGACAAGGAAAACCAACAGGTAAAGACAAACCATCATTTGTACACCAGTTCTCTTCATAAAGTTGCTACAGTTTGAGAAGCAAATCTGAAGGTGGAGAAGGAGCTATCCAGGCTTGGGGGGGGGAATAACACCATCAGCATTCAGTAAAGCAAAAATTAGAAGAGTTTACGAGTGAAAAGGCAGAGAGGGAAAAGGCCAAGCTCTGAGACGGGGAGGTCAGTGTAGTCAGAGGACTCATGCCAGCCTCATGCCACTGCATGACAGCAGGAGCAGCAGATGGTGGGGCTGGAGATAGAAGAGAGGGCAGAAAAAATGTCCTGGGGATGGGGGGAGATGCCACTGCATTGGTGGTGTAAACATCTATGGGGCAGAAATACGATAAAAGAGGAGTAGGGGGAAACCCAAATCCAGGGTGCACAAAAAAAGCAGCAGCAGGAATGGCAGGGGAGGAGAAAAACAGCAAGACCCTGAAGGGGAGGAGCAGTGCTGACTGAAAAATCAAGACATGCAAAAGGCTGGCTGGCAAGCCAGGTACCTCATTATGGCATGAAGTGATCCAGGCACAGGGAGGAATGACATCTGCTGAGCAAGAGGGGCCCCAGCCTTCAGCACCAAGACAGGAACTACACACGAGAGATGCAACACAGAAAGGGACACGACCTTAACGACTGCAAGTCTCATTTGATGTATGGAGTCTGGGGAAAGCTGCAAGTTGGATTTTTTCAGGATTACAGAATCAGCTCAGCAACACCACACCTCGGGCAGCAGTGCAAACGCCCTTCTGCCTCGCAGAGCAACGCGTCTGAGCACCCACGAGATGAGATGGGGCAGCACAGCCCGAGAGATGCTCCAGAGGCAATATACCCTGACTTCAGCAAGAGCAGACTTGCCACTTTGTAGGGCTGCAGGTTTATCTGAAGGTCTGGAAGAAAGCAGAGCCCCAGTTTCTAGATACAGACAATGTGTTTGAGGGTGACTAAACAGCATTTTTCACTAATAAAAAAACCTTTCCTAATCAACTGAAAAAAAAAGAAGGGTGGGGGATGAGGTAAATCTTTCCTCCGCTGATACACCACTCTGAGCATCCTCCTGCCTACACTCCCCGATGAGCAGACGTATGCAGAAGTTTTCATCTTCAGCTCCTTACTTAGCAAAGCCTAGTCCCCTCTGATCAGGGAGTTAAGGAAAGGCTTACACAGCTCTCAGGGAGGGAGGGTTTTATTTATCTGATTTCAACATGCCCAAGTTATCAGACTCTAGAGGAATTCAATTAATGAGAATAAAACTCTTGTTTGATGCAAGTCTGGAAGGGTGCAGTGGGTTGGTTTTTTTCTGTAAATAGCTGCACCCCAGAGATTTTACACTGATTATAAGCCTCAACAGCGACCGACTGATGCAAGCTGAACAGATTCAGCAGCTGCACCGACACACCACACACGCTCCAGATCTGCTGGGGACTGACACAGCTGGAGGAGACCAGCACAAAGACAGGGAGAAGGGAGGGCTGCAGGGCCGGGAAGTTGGGACTGCAACCCCAAAGGAGGTGCTGAGGCCATCCCCCTCCTTGCCTCACAGCAGCAGCAGCAGACTCATGGTGAGGGCTGGCACGGGCTGTACCCACTAGCACAGCTTTTTGAGGACCTGCCTGCAGCAGCTGTGAAATGTCACCTCCCAAGAGGAAGGCAAAATGAAATATCCTGCACAAGCTCGTGAGGTGAGGCTTGGGCACCACAGGCACTTGGCTGCTCCTGGTCAATGTCCCAAAGCACACAGAAGCCAGCCCCGCGTGTCCCCCCTGGTGGGGAAGGAGTCCCCAAGCCCACACAGCCACCTGCTCCCCGCCAGGCCCTGCCTGGGGCACCTGGCTCTTGGTCAGGACTTCCTGCCACCACAGCGTCCCCTGGGTCCCCCAGTGCAGAGGGAGCAAGACTGTGGGGGCAGCAGGGACCAGGTCAGGACAGGTAAAGGCACCAAGCTGTCACCACCTGGGACAGAGCTCCCGCCCTTCCCCACAGGGTCTGTCCCCACTGGCTCTGCCTGGGCCATGCCCTCTCACCCACGGCCACCCAGTGAAGGGACACAAAGGGGCACAACCTGTCTCCCAAGGGGCTCCAGCAATCCCAAGGGTCGGCCCCAATGTTTTAAATGTGGCAATGGTCACACCTGGGCTCGGGTTGGCCTCTGACGCTGTAAAAGAGACGGAAAGAAAGAAAGAATTCTGACAGCAATATAGGCTTTGGAGAATTTTACTCAGATAATCCTCTCCTAAGGTTGGCCAGCTGGCTTTAAAGGGAACAGACGGAGGAACATTACAAATCACTGAACCGATGGGAACCAAACACAGGGCGCAAAACTCCTCTCATACAAACGTTTCTTTTTAAATCCCGCCATGAAGACAAGCACAGCTCCCACCACTGCTCCCAGGCGGTGCTAGTCCTAGGAGATTTACCCAATGTTTATTCAATGCACATTTCTCCAAAACCCACATGGTGAATCCAGCCAGGAAACCGAACAAACATCCATAATTTCCTTTGACACCTCCTAGCTACGCTGTTCTGACAAAAGCAACCAGCACCATCCAGTACCACTGCATGCCAAAAAAACAGAAGACAGAAAAAGAAAAAAAAAAAACCAGAAAAAAACCCCAAAATCCTTGTTTATCTCTGTTTCCTTACTAAACCCCTTCAACATAGTGAGCCAGCAAGAGGGAGGAATCACAGGCCGAAACAGCCAGATTCCATCAGCTGGTTAGGCCAGCACCAATAATACCTCCTGGCTGTATACTTGGGAAAGACATGTAGGTGTTTCTACAGTCTACTTACACAGAAACCTCAGGAACTCTCCCCTCTCTTCCCTAAGGGAGATTCAAGACATTTGAGGTTTAACAGCTGCAACAAACAGCGTTCTCTTACTAGAGAAAATATTCAGGAACAAGATAACAAGAGACACGGTTACTGAAACAGGATGAAAACATGAAAAAAGCCTCTGGGGTCTAAGTGCTGCCCTAATGACTGCAGACTGCTACTCAGAAAAATCTGAATTCAAGTATACAGCTCTCATCACCACTTGCAGATCAAATAGGAATGGCAAGATGCAAATCTTGCTGCCTGCAAAGGAGGTAATCTAAGACACCATTTGTGAGCAACCCGCTAGCAGTGCCACAGCCCCTGCAAACACAAAGAAATAAAAACCTGCAAATGCCCTTGATCTTGCATTCATTCCCCAGTAGATTACTGTGCTGAACCCAAACATCACCACTTTAATGTCTGGAGCAGTTGAGGGCACAGTTATTATTACACATGAAATAGCAAGGGTATATATCCTCTATTCAAATTCGATTGCAGACATGGCAGATGGGTTAAAAAGATGAGTTAGAAGGAAAATAATGCGAACTATTCTCTTTAGAATAGTTTTAAGACCAGTATCTTATTTATTTCACAGCCAAGAGGTAGAGCAATTCTATAAAGCCAACTCAAAATTAGCAGATATATTTTCCCTTTACACTAGAAAAGAATGCAGATGCTAAACCTATTATATAGACAGTGAAGTGTCATCAGAGCAAAGAAGGCAAAAATAGCTAAGTTATCTGTAAGATGACTAAGCAAATGGATTTTCAAAAATATGCTTTCAAATACGACACCCTTTTCTTAGAGCTGCATACATCCGTTTAGCTTTGTTAATTTCTCAATTCTTTCTTTTGATAATTTATTTTTAGCCTCCCACTAGCATACTTCCCCAGAAGCCTCACTTCACCCTACCCACACTCAAGATTCGCATCCACATACGGAGGATGATTTAGAAAATGATGCTGATCACCCCAGTAACTATGGAGAATCTCTACTGCAGCACTTTTAAGATCACGTACGTGCATTTCTTTTACATCTGTCCATCTCCTGGAAAACTGGACTCCTTCTGTCTCCCACCCCCATTTCTATACCCTCTTCATCATCCCCACCCACCTCAGGGGTCTTCATGACTCCACTGGTACGTTCCAGGACTGATGAACCCTCCTTTCTCATGTGGCCCTTGCTCCTATCATTTTTGCAGGTAAGGAACAGCCCACCTCTTTTCCAGGCAACCACCAGTGCCAGGAGGAGAAGGCTGCTTGATGCCACCTTAGGAACAGCAGTGGTTAGAGGAATGTGAGCAGCAGAGCCGGGTGCTGCTTCTGCAGCTGGGGTGGAGGCCACATTCCCCAGCACCTCCCTACCACGTGCTGCCAACAGCCAAGTTTAGAGGGTGCTGGTATCAGTTATGGTCATGCTCCTCTGCACATCTTCCACCAACACCAAGATATCTCTGTAAGGAAAATTACCCTTTCCTCAGATTACATCTCTTCAGGGACTTAGTTGGCACCCACACAACTGCAGCCTCTGGTAATCTACATTTCTGAGGTGACAGCAGGACTTGGTGCTTGGCCAAGCCTCCCCCTGAGTCATTTTTCTGCCACGTCAAAGCCCTGCATACAGCTCCCCTCTGACACTTCCTCATGGAGGGATGGGCACACTAAAGAGGGTGATGAAACATTGGAATGGGCTGGCCAGGGAGGTGATGGAGTGACCACCCCTGAAGGTATCAAAGCACCACTGGACACAGCACTCAGGGCCATGGTCTGGTTGACACGGTGGTGTTCAGTCACAGGTTGGACTCAATGACCTCAGAGGGCTCTTCCAGTCTAATTGATTCTGTGATTCTGAGGCAGCTCCTGCTGCCTGCCCTGTCTGCTGCCAGGAACCCAGCCCTCAACCTCCAGGAGCCAAGCACAAAGTCCTGGGAACCCCTTCCCAGCAAGCAGGCTTCCAAGGCTCAAACCCATTACACTGAGATCATTAGGATGCTTTTAGTAATGTATCCCAGCAGATCTGCTAGAGCAGCTATTAGGCATTTGACACACAGCAAATCCTTCCTCACATTCGCCTCCCTCATCTCTACACCTCTCCCAAAACAAGCCAGCCTAAAAAACCAAGGGGATCCAGATGAGAGCCAAAAGAAGGGTGACAACAGCTTAACAGGGGCAGGCTGGTGAGAAGAGGTGAAAGACACTATCCCATGCTGCTCAGGGCAGTCTCAGATAGCTTTCCCCACTGCTTCAGGAGGAAACAAACCTCCTTCCCACCACACATTTGCAGCCACATTCTTCCCTGCAAAGACTGAAAAGGAAAAAAATTAGCCTGAACACCAGAGCCAGGCAGAAATCAGAATAACCACTGAGTAAGTTCTGCCCTTCCTTTGCTCAGCAGCCACGGGATAGCATCTGCAGAGGGACCCTGTAGGCACAACTGGACAATTCAAGAGGAGTGGATGAGGCGTAAGAGCACCGGAAAATAGGAAATAAAAACAAAAACTAGCCATCTCAGGCAAGACCTACACATATAAAAGAACCAAGACAATATTCCTCTATGCTCTAATGATGATCTGAGAGATCACCTCTGAACACACCTCTTCTCACATGTAAGCAAGGGGAAGAGGTGGCATAAAAAGCAACGTGAGGTGGGATAAAAAGCAACGTGAGATGAGAAAAGCCTGTTCTGGTATCTAAATATGAAGATGAGCAGGCAGATTTACACCCTCCTTGGAGCCCTTTGGACTCTGGACAACTTTTGCCCCTCTGCAGTACAGGCATGTGAGGCTGAACTCTGAGTTCTACTGGCAGGAAAGGCACCTGAAGCTGATCTTGCTCAAGTCCAACTCATTTAGAGCGGAAAGGAGTAAGTGCTTGGCAAACTTCAAGCATTTGGCAGCTACCCACTCTAGATTAGATTTAACTGCCAACTAGCTCATGGCATGGGGCTGATTAGACGTAACAGCTCCTAAGGTGCCAGCGACCCATAGATTAATTGTGCTGCTGTAACACTGATGGCTGGGATGAATCACAGCAGCTCCACGTTGGAGTTACATGGGCTGTGCCCCACGCTCGGCAAGCAGAGCTCTCATTCACCTAGGATAAGCAAGAGAGCAGGTGCAGGTAAGTTACACCAGAGAGCTCAAAGTAAAAATCAATTCTCTTCTTTTTCTAACACCGAGAGTGAAATCAATCAGGTTGTAACAATCTCCTCCATGCCACGTTTTCTGCCATGAATAGGAAAAAAAGCAGCCTGTTTGCTTGCAGACAGCAAGCAAGACCTCAGCCCTAACGCTGCAAATTTCCTCCCAAAAAGATCCCATGACACCTTTTAAGCCACTCTCTCTACTTCAGGCAGCCAAGAAGAGAGACAGAGTGACTTGCCCACAATTATATCACAAGTCAGAAGAAAGCACTGGAATTTGCACGCCGTGACTCCTGCTGCAGGCGCCGGATAACCCTGCAGGCATAAAGGTCAAACCCTTCAGCAGGAGCTCTCAAGATATTGTCTGCAGGCCACAAACAGCCAGCAGAAAGCTGGGAGATGGCACGATGCCAGCCCAGCTTCCCTTGGTATCCATGTCCTTCCTTGGAAAGCGCCTTAGCACCTGGCAGGGCGGTTAAGCACTCATCCCCCACAAGACGGAGCAAACATCCCTCCTCTGTAATGGGATTAGACAGAGCAGGAAAACGGGATATGGGAACCTCCAGGAGAGGAAAGCAAAGCTTGACAGCGTATTCAGGAGCGTGGAAGAAGCTGAGGGCCAAGGACTGTATGAGAGGGGAAGGAGCAGAAAGCACTGAGTCAGGGAGATGAGATGAAATGATATGATGAGAGGGGGCAGAGCACTTTGAAAGCACACCGGAGATAAACGCACTCAGATAATTGCTCAGAACGGAATAAATATTATTAAGTACTATAATTACCTCGAACACTTTACAAAGCTGTAAGAAGAAACACGACTAGAAGAGAGGCTGGCACACAGATGCTTCTTGGGAAGCTCTTATTTCAAGCTATCAAGAAGGAACCAACAAGGCCTGACACCCAGGTTGGTAATTTCAGCTTGGCAGCCAGCCAGAGCCCTTTGGCTGGATCCTAGGTACTGGGTAACTCCAGTTAATAAGTGCCAGATTCCAGCAGTATGATTTTCCAGAGTATTGAGCTTCTGGGTAACTTCTGGCAACAAACAACTGCCTTCACGTACCCCTACTCAAGGTCCAGCTTCCCTTTCAGAGAGATTTGGAGGAACCTGGGCAGATTTCTATGTTCATGGTGCTGATGCTGAATAGAGACAAAATGATTAATCCAAGAAGAAAAAAGCCCAATTTATCTAAGCAGCCAAATCTTAATAACCTTCCCGCCATGAGAGATCAGAGCCCTTCTTTCTCAAAGAAACAACACAAAATTCTGCTATTTGGGGGCTCAGTATCTCATCTTCAAGCCTCCATTTCTCTAAAAGCTTCAGAAACCACCCATTTCACAGCAGCCTGGGTCAGTGCTGAGCTCCTCTCAAACACAGAACAGACATTTAGCATTGCAGTCTGTTGAAAAATAGATCTACCTCACCCCCGGCTCCCATCTCCCTTTGACAAGCTTATCAACTTCCACACAAAGCCCAAAAGCCATGAAAGTGACAGTAGGCCTCAGGCAGACACATCAGGAATGCAATGTGGGAGGAACAACAAAAAAAACCACCCCAAAAATCCCCCAGATGCACCATCATTCCCTTTTATTCCCCCTGTAATCACAATGACTCTAGAAGGGAACATATTTGCTGGGAAGCAAAACTATCAGCTTCTGTGAGCAGAGTAGGGAACACCAGGCAAATGACAGCAATTCCAGATTCATGCCACTAGTTAAAAACTCCCCAAAACTTAGCAGTGTCACAACAGCTATCAAAAATCACCCCCAAACTCATCAGAGCCTGATGAGCTGTTTTGCAAGGGGCAGAAAAACAACACCCAGAAGAGCAAAGCAAACAAGTGGCATTAGTGAAATGCTTGACAGTGCTAATGGCTGTGCAGCTGCCCCAGATGCTGCTCTGGATGCCAACTGGCACAACTTTGTCACCAGAAACTGCACTGAGATCTCCTTATTCCTGCAGAATCTTCATCCCCTCCTGACCAGCAAAGTCTTAAATCTGCCAAAATCAGAAGAGACAGAAGCGCTAGATGATTTCTCAAGTCCCAGATGGAATCAGTATCTTGTCTGGAAAGAAGTCAGCTAAGAGGACTGGTAAGCACCCTGCTCAGGAACGTGACAAATACAGACAGACCCTCACTATCTGAGTTTCTTTTGCACTCAGGAGTCTTTGACACTTGAAAAGCTATGGGCTTGCTGCAGGGCCCAGCATGTGGCAAGATCGACCCTTCAGAGCCTGTTCTCTATCTTTCTTACCAGCTGGGATCTTCACCTTCCTTCTCCCCCCAATGCTTTCCCTTGGCTCATCTTTTTTATAGCCTGGAGAAGGCTCCAGGGAAACATCACTGCAGCCTTTCAGTACTGAAAGGGGGCTTATAAAAAAGATGGAAAACAACTTTATAGACAGCCAGATAGTGATAGGACAAGAGGGACAAGAGGAAAAAAAAGGGGAGATTTAGATTAGACGTTAGGAGGAAACTCCTGACTCAGAGGGTGCTGAGGCACTGGAACAGGCTGCCTAGAGAAGCTGGGGATGCCCCATCTCTGGAAGTGCTCAAGACCAGGCTGGATGGGCCCTGAGCAACCCAGTGTAGGCGGTGGCGCTCCTGCCCATGGCAAGGAGGGGGTGTGGAACTAGATGATCTTTAAGGTTCCTTCCAACCCAAATCATTCCATCAGTCTGTGATCCTTTTCCCACTCCTCCACTTCACAGTGCACCACCTTGTCCTTCCCTGTGTGTGGATCATTACCCAGTAAGAGCTGGAAATGGACCCAGAAATACCAAGAAATTACCAGCACAGGACTAAAATCAGTAAAGAGGAGCCATAGGAGGGTTCAGACAGCAGTTTCAGCCAGAAACTACAGATTAAACTCTAAGCAGGACAGAGCAGGCAGCCTCTGTCAGGGGCAGGTAACACTGGACAGAGTGGCTGGATCAAACACTGGCCTCACTGGAGGGCTGAGTAACTGGTCACACACCCTTGGAGCCACAGTAATGAGGCCCTGGGACATGGAGCATGCACACCCCAGCAAACTGGGTAACCCAGCCAGATGAACTTGCCATTCCCTCCAGCCACCTGCCTCCACAGCATCCCCCTTCCCTTGGGATCCCACAGACATCCGAGGACCATGTGAAAAATGGAGCTACTCTAATGACAGACAAACACACACAGTCCCTCTGTGTATTTACTGGGTTTGCCAAGTTAGCTTTGAGATCAATCAAGTCCCTCCAACTGGTCCTCATGGGAGCACCCTGACCTGCACCCTCCCCTGCCTGCCACACCAGGCAGGAACCAGGCTGGAACATCTCCCTTCAGGAGCATCCCTGCTTTTTGGCATTTGTTTAAGTACTGTGCAGCAATGGTACAAGTTCTGAGTGTCAAATCTTTTCCTTTTCCAAGAAAGGCTTCCCATCACTTAGCTGAGATGGTCTGGTCTTGTGCTCGTGTCCAATTACTCACTGAAATGTGACTTTAGCAGCAGTCAGAAAGGCAAGACTTCCTCTTGTCTCATTGCCACTTGCTAATTAAACCTAACAAGAAAAAGCTTACTGACTTACATCACTTGAAACATGTCCCTGATGGAGACAGGGTGAGCAACAGGTTAGAGCTGGATATGACATAGATGCACTAACACCCCTGACCCACCGAAGGCAGCTGCAGACTCAATTTCTTTGCCTTGCAATGTGATCAAACCCAGCTTTGTCAGGAAAGGCTCCATTTTAGCCTCTCTATGGCTGATAAGAAACAGATGCTAAACGTCTCCTAATATTCTAACACAGAGAACTATTCCTTAAGAAGATTTTATATGACTAGGAAAGAAAAACCAATTTAAAAATGGAGTCAAAACCTATTTAGCAGGTTATCATTAAGAAGTATTTAGGAACTTCAAAGCCAGAGGCAAATCACAATACAGCAGTTTTCCAGACACTAGCTGGAGGGCCTAAACGTCCTTGATACCAGTAGACAAGTCAAATCGTGAGCTGAGGAACCCTAGCAACAATAAGAAAACCCTATTGTGCTCAAAAATCTTCCCCTTCCTTTCAGGTGATTTTCCTGGTGCTTTAAGTTCCTGGGCAGGAATCCTGCAGCAATCCTGCAGATTGCCAACTCTCAGATAGCAAAGAGCACTCTTTCAGGTTACAGCACTCTGATTCACCCAAGGTAAACCAATGAAAACACCTCTGGCTTCAAACTAGACTGTATAACCTTTAAATCAGTGACAGAACCCATGGCCAGTTTTGTACAGATAAGAAAGAAACCAAGAAAAACCGAAAGAAAAAACTTTCAAATGGGTTTGGTTTTTTTTTTTTTCAAAAAAGGCCATTTCCTGGTTAAAAAAACCACTCAACAAGCCTCCCAGCACTGATGTTCTCCCTATGACCCTCTCTCTCCCACCCTCTTCCCTGTGGTCTGCAGCACTGTTTATTTTGCCTTTCACTTTATATAATGGGTCTGGTAGAAGTGTTCTAAGTACACATTCGATTTGCAATAAAAACTGCTTTAATAAAGACATCTAACTTGACGGAAGGTCAACTAAAAGACAACAATTCGCATAAACCAAAACCTCCTGTGTAAATAAACAGGATCTGCAGGAGCCTCAGGATGTCAGACAGTCTGGCCAAGACTGCAGGGAGGGAGTCTGCCCATGAAGAATTACATTTGGGGACACGCAGGAGAGGAGCCTGCCAGCCTGGCTCCCACCTCAGGGCCGCCCAGAGAGCCACCTCGGCCCCACACAGAAACGAGGCAAGGGCCAGAGCCATCTGCAGAGCACGTCCCAGCACGTCCCCCAAATAAAGCAGGGTGACAGGCAGCCCAGCACACTGGGGATCAGTCCAGGTCCGGCACGGCACACCACAGTGACCCCGAGGCAGCCAGCACAGGCACGAGGGCAGCGCAGTTGGCTCACAGAACGGGGCTTGCGGCGCAGGGCTTGGGGCAGGCGCAGATGGAGAAAGCCTGATCTTGGCCACCGCTGCTGACAAGGCACGGAGGAGCAGATGAGGCGCCAGCAACACTCCTGGGCCGCGAGCCGTGCTGAACAAAAACACCCCCAAACCCCCGTGAGCAAACACCCACCACGCTGTTCCCTCCGTATGTTCCCCTCCAGCCAAGCAGCCCTCGGGTCTGCTGCACCTAGACTCGAGTGTCAGCCCCTGGCCCCCGCAGCCCGTGTGCCTGGGCAGGCAGCAGAGCAGCAGGAGGGTGCAGGAGCAGAACTCTTGAGTGGCAGCCAGCTGCACGCCGCTGCTCGCCGGCCAGCACCCCTTCCCCTCCGGGAGACAGGCCAGAAGGATCATCCCTGCATTCTCCAAGAGCCACCTCGGCATGGGTATGTCACTCCAACGTGCCATTTGCAAGCGAGCCGCAGCTTCGAGACCTTACGCATGCTCTGCTCCCCTCTAGGAATCGCAAATAAATCACCAATTACTATGCATGAATAGAGAGAGGAAGAGGGTAATGAGTCTATGTACATATATACATATGCAATGTTTGAACACAAAGAGCCGTAAATTGCATTCACAGGTGGTATTCTGGAGACTGCAAGAGACTCAGAAGCAGAACTATTCATAAACCAGTCACTGACATGAATGAGTTCAGTGTTCCCCAGAAGCCTATTGTGTTTCCTATATATTACACTATAAATATGAGGAGTATCAGACTTTGCATCCCTGCAAAAAAAAGAGGAGGTAAATCTTGCAACTACACATAGGATTAGCACTGGCTGGCACAAGTATTAATGGTCTCATTGCTGCATGAGGATTATTTACAGCACTTGCTCTATTTTCCCATTTTGTACTTGCTGTGATGAAGTGCCACTTGTTTAAAGAAGCCAGTAACAAACATTGCAGCAAGAAGGGGGAAAAAACAGCAGCGATCTACAAATGTTACACCCACGTTCCAGATGTGGGTTTTCATACCCTGGTCTCACAGTTACTTGGATTTTGGTAGGTAGTTAACGCTTGATATATTATATTAAATCACCCACCATCTCTTTCCATAACCACAATCCCTCCTTCAGTGATTTTAATGAGTTTGCAGAAGGGGAAGGAAAGAATGAGTTGCATTTCTTTTTCTGCATATTTGACCCATAGAACTTATCCCCGTACTCTAGTATTAAGAATATCTGTTTGGAAAGCAACAGTCCTTTTCTAGTCAGTCACATTTACGTTACAAAACATGCATTTTTACTCGACTAAATCAAATGATGTCTCAGTTTTACAAGGGGCAACCTAAAGCACTTCTGTGTGACTTGTGGCTTTGAGGCACTGTCACACACCTCCAGCTTTATTAAAACTGGCAGCTGGGCAAATGCAGACCAACCAGCTAAAAAAGTCCAGGTGAAAAGAAGGAAAAGTAACTCCAGGCACACACGTGGTACACATCCCTACCCCTAAAAACAGCCTCACCTTCAGCACAGGGAGGCCAGCAGGATGTTTTTACGTGGGATTTGGGGACCAATGAAAAGCAAACGATCCTCCAAAGCGATAGATGACAGCAGCTCGTCCCTCGGGGAGGATCAAGGCAGGTTGGAGCCAGTTTTAGGTCAAACGCAGAAAGGTAATTCCTGCAAGCAGGGGGTCGGGGCGGCCTGGACAGCGGGCAGGGCTCGGGATGAGCACCAGCATGGGGTGTGCAGCACAGGGCTGGCGGGTGCCAGCGGCAGGGAACCCTCGGCAGGAGGAGGGATGCCCTCGGCAGGAGGAGGGATGCCCTCGGCAGGAGGAGGGATGCCCTCGGCAGGAGGAGGGATGCCCTCTGCTGCTCCTCCGCCGCAGCAGCTGGGCGTGCTCCGGAGGGAGAGCGCACCGACCCACGGACCCGAGCGCTCCATATTAGGAATCCCTAATCCAGAATGGTGCTATTGTTCTTCAACAGCAGCGATGGAGCGTGCGAAGCCAAGGCTGTGCCCTTCGCCTACACCCATCTTGCGGGCTACGACAGCCTCCCTGCACTCACGGAGCAAAGGCACCCTGGATAAACTTAGCTCGGAGATGGCTTTTTTTTTTCCCTAGAAACCCAAGGAAGCAAGCTAGTGGTTAGGGGAAGTTTGAACCGTCTCCAAAACCATTTCAAAGAGTTTGCTCTCTCTCTTTGCTAAAGACAGGCAGAGCACATCACCCTCCCCCTCTCCAAATTACAGACATGCAAGCATGATTGCAATTCTAGTAGAGATCTTGTTTCCAAATTGGCAGAGCAGGTATGTATGTGACAATTCTCAAGACAGTAAAATTGCCAGCCCTGCCGCTTCTTCCCTCAATAGCATTAATGCCAGCAGAAAAATCATACCAATGAAAAGGCAAATCAAAACAGCTCCGAGGTTGCTCTCTACATACACAGGCAGAAAGGCAGCGTGAGGGTGCCGTGCTGTATTTTCCACAAATGTTCCTATCAACTCATTAGCACTTAAGCCTCGCACACTGGTCTGCAGCAAAAAGCGTAGAGGCGTTTTAGCTGTCTTGTATTCTGCTTTTCCCAAATTTGTAGGAAGGAATCTCCCACAGCATTCCCACAGCATCTCTCAGCCAGCGCTGGGATCCCAAAGGACTTCACAGAACTGTGTACAGTCATCCCTGGGGCAGGCGCTTGTGGGACGGGACAAAACCACACGTTTAACGGTTCACGGGGTACAAAACGCCGGCAGAGAGCAGGGACTAGGGCAGGACTTTGAGAGGCAGCACAAAGCAGTCAAATTGCATTTCACGGCAGCAGGGTCTGCCTTCCCTCTACATTTCAACGCGCTCCTCGCGAGCCAAGCAGAGCACTTTGTTCCTGCAGCCTACCTTACCCCAGGCATCTCCCCCGCTTTCATTGTGCAAGCTCAGCACAGACCCGTGTAGCTCCCTACCCTTACGGTTCCCCTCCGAGACACCCCCGACCCCAGCAGCAGCCCCTGGACGGCCGCTCGCTTTCCCAAGTTGCAGCCGGAGCCCGCCCGGAGCCGGAGCTGCCCGTCCCCTCTGCTCCCACGCCCCGGGGCGAGGAATGGTCACCGGGGTACTGCGGCTGGAGATGAAACCCTGGGTTTATACACACACATATATACACACACATATATACACATACATATTTACGGTTTGGTGGGGGTTTTTCCGCCACTCCTCCCTCCGAGCACAGGAGCGGCGCTGGCAGTGACAACTCCCGGGGACAGGCGCTTGGCACTGACAAGGGGTGATCCTCCCGCACGCCCCGCCGGGGACTGCGCCCACCGGGGCTCCCGTCCCGTGGAGCAGCACCGGGGGACCCCTACGCTGTCCCGTCCCGCCCCTCCCCGCCGGCCACGGGCACTTACCGAGGAGCAGCAGGGAGGCGAGCTGCGGCCGCAGGGTCCGCATGGCTGCCGGGGCGCGGGGCGGCGGCCGCCCTTACCTCCCGCCGCGGGGCGCCGCGGGGCGCCGGCTCCCGGGGCAGGCGTCGCGCCGGG
>VZUI01081091.1:0-84719 GCA_013401135.1 Cettia cetti | reverse complement strand
GCACGGCCCCCCGCGCAGCCGCTGCCGCCGGGCGCGCGTCAGGACTGCGGGCAGCGGGGCCCGGCCGCGACCCCGATCCCGCTCGGCCCAGCGGCGAGGGCTCGCGGCTGTGGCGGCGGCAAAGTCTCCGCCCGCCGCCAAGATGGCCGAGCGCCAGCACCACCTTGCCGGGCGGGCGGAGTGGGAGGCTGCGGCGCGGCAACCAGCCGCTGAGGTGGGGGACTCTCCACGGAACGACCGCACGGGGCCACGGGAGAGCGGCCCGCAGCAACAGGGCGCGGCAACCCCAGGGCCGGGGAGCAGAACCTGCCGGTCGCGCGGACAGAGCCCGCGGACCCTCATCGCCCACCCGGCGTAGAGGGCAAGATGGAGCCTCCCCTCCCTCCGGGGCGCAGCGGCCCGCGGAGCCTGGAGCAGAAGCTGCCGCTTTCCTGACCACGCCGCACCCGCCGTCCCGCCGATACCTGCACAGCTGTGGGTGGCTTCGTGTCGGTAAGACTGTGTCGTCAACTCAGTGCGGGACCGGGATGCTGCGGGGCGGGCGCTGCGGGTGGACGCTGCGGCGGCTGTTGCCGAGCTGCGCACGGCCGATACTCCGCGCTCTCCTCACTGTCTCCCTCTAGCTCCCACCGCTATTTAAGCAGTCGCCACCTCCGGCGGCCACGCCACATGGGCTGACGGTTTACGCCTCGCCGCAGTCCAATGAGAGCCGGGGCAGGGCCGCCCCAGTCAGACCCGGGGTGATGCCAACCCCTGCCCGCCGGAGCCGTTCCACGGGAGGAGGGGGCCCTGGCCAGGCCGGGGCGGACACAGGCGGGCCCCCTTGCCCGCGGCACCGGGCCAAGCTCTCGCGCCCCGCCCCGCTCCGCCCCGCACTGGAGGCCGTGGAAAGCCAGGCGTTGCGTGCGTCCCTGGCTTTCGGCTGGCATGGCCGGGGACGAGGCAGCGCTGACCCCCCCCCGTGTGCGCGGACCTTTTCGTGTCCCTCTCCCACCTCCCCGCGGGTAGGTACACTGTTGGGCGTACGGCCATGCCGTGCCGGCACCGTGGCTCGGCTTCTGACGCGGAGGCTCGGCGGGCGCTGGTCCAAGCGCGGTCGGGTCACGCAGCGCCCGCGCGCACCCGCGGCGTACAAAGGGAAGGGACGCGGGGCCGGACGCGCAATCCCGGGACGGCACCCAATACGGAGGCGGTGGCACGTGGGCGGGGGCGCGACCCTGCCAATCGCGGGGCTCGTGCGGTGTTGCTAAGCGATAAGGCAATGTGGTGACGGCTGAGGGGTGGCTGGGGCCGCCGGCAGAGCGAACAGCGCCCGTCGATCTCCGGCGGCGGCGGTCGTTCACCCCGGCAGAGCGCGGTCCCGGGGTTACCACAGGGCAGCAGGCACGCCGGCCAGGGATGCTCTGCCCCGTGCCCAGGCCCGCTCCGCCGCCCTGACTGGCGGCAGCAGAGCGAGTCCGGAGGCGGGGGGGCGGGCGCCAGAGATTCCCTCCCCGCCGTGCCCCTGCTACGCCCCCCTTCACACCGACAGAACGGGGCGGATCGCTTTGCGTGTGGGCACCTTTCATCCACTTTCCCAGCAACTTGCACTCCTTCAGTTAAACCCGAACAGTAACGAAGCTGAATTTTCTTCTGTATTGCCTACGACTGCCACTCCTCCAAAAAAGCCTTTCGGTCCGCAAATGTGGGCTTGAAAGTCCCCCGCCTTGTCTCTCGTTCATGGCTTTGAACTGGCTCTGCCCAGAGGCCCCACTCCTGGGTAGCGCTTGCACTGCCGCTTCGCAATACAGCTTCATTTCGACCTTCTCGGGGCAGACCTTTTGTCTTTTTCTATATATTCCTCAACATAACAGCTTTTTAACCCTTTGAAAAGGACAATAAAATATGTCCTCTTTTCAGTACTCTGTGATCTGCCTGAATTCTCTTCTTTGTAGGCGTTCCTTTCTTTGCACAATTCAATAGTATCCACAGTAGTACCTTGCTGCCGCTCTTCTAATCTGGTTCTTAGAAATCAGTGCCCAGTTTGTTAAATATTTTGGACATAAGAGAAATAAATGAGAATTTTCCTACTGTATTTAGTACATGCTTAGCACAACCTCTCCATACAGGATATAAGCAGTATGTTCATATTATTATACATATTTTGTTAATTTTCATACTTATATGCTATGTTCTTAGAAGTACTCTGAAACAAATGTACAATAACTGAACTACTTTTTCTTCTACCACAAGTAAAATAAAATGAACAACCCAGCTATCATCTTTCCTTACCTACAGTTGACTTAAGGAAACCTGTTTCTCAGGGAAACTGAATAAATTAAAGCTGCATTACTGGCAAGAGGTCTGCATGAACAGGCATGCCAGGTGACATGGGAGGGGGAGTAAGTGGGACACCACACCAAACAACCACAAAAAAAACCCAAATAAAAAACAAACAAACAAACAAAAAAAAAAAAACAAAAAAACCCCCAAAAACACCAGAAAACCCTCAAACAAGCCATAGAAAAAAGGCCATAGAAACCTGCATACAAACTTACACAAAGGCATTTCTGAAGTCTGCAGCCCATCAGCTTACACCCATGGTGTAAGGAATAAAGAGAAATGTTTTCCAGGTTCAGATGCAGTATTACAAATATCATGGAACAAAATGCTCTTTTATGCTGCTTTTAACACATGCACAGAATCTCATACCACCAAAGTATTGTGCATCTCCATAGGTAAATATTAACCATGGAAATAACAAAAAAAATTTCAGGATGATCTACAGCTATTATAAAATTTGGAATTTACACATTGAATTCTAGAAATAACCAGTGAGTGCTTTAACTGGTGTGATCTGGGCCAAAATTCCTGTACTTGTTAGAAACCACTATGCTTTGTGCTACAGAAAGAGCTCATTCAGGGCCTGGTTCAAGGGAGTGCATCATGTTGTCCTGGCTCATGAACAATGTTGAATCCAATGACAGGATTTTCAAGTAATGAAAATATTTAGAAAGAAGCTCACAAGGTCTCGCAGGCCTTAGTAACATCTCATGAAATTTCTTGCAATTTGGCATCGGATTATAATATCACAGCACCTTTGCACTAAAGCAAAATATTTTCAGCAGGTAGCACAAAATAATTATTCAAATTCTCAAATGGATTACTACCACATTATTGATAAGGTAGTGAAGAAAGCACAACTTTGCAAAGATTATCAGAAAAGCATATCTATAAAAAAAGCTTCAGAAAAAAAAGACATTCATGGGTAAGTAGCTCTCTTCCTTCATTTATCCTTTTTAGATTTTTTTATGTTTAGCAGCAGCCAAGAACTATTATTCACTTCAGTGATACCACTTGCAGAATCACAGAATCTCTTAGATTGGAAGGTACCTCTTGATATCACCTACTCCAAGCCCTCAACTCAAGGGTCGGCTGGAACAGTCTGGCCAGGCCCACGTCCAGTTGGGTTTTGAGTATCTCCATAGCCAGACTCCATAACCCATCTGAGCAATCTGTTCCAGTGCTTTACCATTCCCATAATTAAAAGTTTCTTCTTGAATTTTTCATGTGCATTTCCTTTACTTACAGGCATGTTCATTACTACATAGCTATCCTTTGTCACATCACATCTCATTCAAGTTTTCTTTTCGTTTCATCTGTTTTAAGACTTACTTCTTATGTCTGTATTATTCCAAGTATATGATATTAACATGGTAGCAGTGTTTCTCACTGCTTTAAAGTCCGTACAATCTCTTGTCAAGGGAAAATACAATCACTGGTGTGACAGTAGAAATTAAATTTTATACTCTTTCATGCTCTCTGAACAAGGGGGAAGGGCTACAGAAGATGAGAAATAATATAGACTCAGATGTAATGTTTTTAAACCCCTTTCTTTCAAGTAGAAAGATAGCTGCACAGGATTAACGGTTGCATTGTTAATTAGAAGAAGACAAGTAGGTTGAGGCATCCCACTTCTAAGCTTAAATCGCATCTACAGTTTCTCAACAAAATATCTGCTGAAGTCCTGCAAGCCCTGCCTGAAGGCACGAGGCTTTACCTATGTGTTAACTGGGCATTTCTACATCCATGATGCAAGAAAATTTTAACATATATAATTAAAATAAATCAGTATTAACAGCAAAGACTGTAATCTCATAATGTACACAGATTAACCCTTTATTTTAGGCTTCAGTTTATGAAGAAGGGTATTTGTTCTCTCTTCTGGCTGCAAATATCTCAACCTAACATACAAAACTGAGGCTGATAATTAGACCTGATATCGAGATGTCAAAGGAAGTTAATAGCAAGCGCGGACCTACAACATGCTGTCAACATAGGAATCAGTCTTTAATATTATAATTGCGGATTTTTGCCATGCTAGAAGAGATTTTTGGTTTTAATAGATGAGCACAAGATGAACTCCTAGATTTTAACTTTTGCTGAACTTCCAGCCTTGTTCCTCTGACTGTCAAATATTCTGCTGACATTTCAAGTTTATCCTTGGCTGTGACATTTTGTTGAGATTCTTCAAATTGCTTGATTGAATGTACAACTTCAAACTCCACTGCTCAAAAAACAGACAGAAAAATACTTTGTAGTTATGTTTGTATTCAATTATGAGACTGGAGAGTTGAAGAGAGCTGATTTAGTCTTTTCCTCTAAATATACTGCTGCCATAGTGCCACATTGTCAAAATCTTATACTACCAGAACCACTTCTGTACGTAGGAGGCCCAGAAGAGTCCATTAAGGCTTGCCATGCTGCTAACACAGTGTCTTCTGCTCAATCCTCACTTCATCTGTAGATGTTGATTCTCCATTAGAATCAGACTGCTTAAGAGAGAACGACAGCTGGAAGGTCGGTGTCACGGTTCAAGTCAAGCACTACCTATCTGTTCAGCTGTTTTAAAACATCATATTTTACAAGCTTACCCTTCTCTCTGTTGTGAGAAAAAGTGATTAGAAAAGGCTCAGAGGTAGCTGTTGGTTTGACAAAGCTGCATTACTACCATTATCTTTTGAGTCTTTTTCAATCTTCTCTATGCTTAGGAAAGCATTTAGTACATAAATCTTTGGTTTTGTTGTCTAAAATATCTGTCTTTACAGAAAGAACTAACTCAAAAAGAAACATCTTTGTTTGGGAAGCAGTGGGACTGGTCGCAATACCAGTCAGAGTCCATCTTGCAATTCTGACATAATTCTCCAAAAACTATTATCTCCAACTAAATGAACTTCAGTCTTATCACAGGTTTCTTTAGGTAAGATAAGTGGAACTGTTCAATCGCATTATTCACTATAAACTATAGGTAATATTTACAGGTGTTTGGCTCCAGCCACTTAACCCTTATTTTTCAAGTCATTGAGACTTTAACTTCAGATTTTCTATGGAGAGCCAAAGCAGATAGCAGAAGTAATCATAATAAACTTCTGATAACACACACTACAGTATTCTGTACTAGCTTAATTTTATAAGCATCCCAGGCTGCAGTCCCAGATACTACTTAATCACAGCAAGAATAAAAGGTGCAAAAATTGACAAAGGTAATTTAGTAGTAGGAGAAGGTAAATTTTGAAAGTCATCTGAACATAGTGGAAAGTCTAAACAAAATTCTACATCAAAGGAAATACAACATGTTCCTAAATTACAGAATTAATTGATTGATTGAAGGTTTATAGCTCTATGCAAAGCATGAAACTGTGGCTAATGTCAAAACATGACACTTTTCAAAATAATTTTTATACACAGGCTTAGCTTGAACCAGCTGTTCACTTGTGTGTATGACCTCTGCATTGAATCAGCTTGCTGGCTGATTCAGTGCAGAGAATCACAGGTGACAAAAGCGCAGTGGACTCTTGAGCTGTGGATGTGAAATCCTGTTGTCCAGCTTGCCACCTAGTGGCTTCATACAGATGTAGAAGGTATGGAAGAGCATGCTTGAGCCCATGAAAATTGTTCGGTGTATTTTCCTGCCTGGGAAATGGACTTTAATCATTAGAATACCTCCACCACATTTGGCAGATAAGAAAGCAGAATTTCACAATATCAACCATTTAGAAAAGTGCAGGCAGCAGTGCCTGAAAGGTATTGCTTCAAAGATTACTTTCTTGTATAGGAACAGCAGCAGAATACTACTACTTCTTGTTTGTAGTCTAAGTGAATGAGCAGATCTACAGATCAGCAGCACACAGTTAACACTGCTTACAGACAGTCTGGTTTTTTAAATACTCACTCAGTTTTCAAGGGCCCTTTTGTATTTACTCAAGGGGATGACTTTCAGAAATAATGTGGGAGGCCCTAATTGTGTCATTCCAAAGGCAAAGTAAGCAAGCACCGATGCATCACATGCATCCCTTCCTGTGAAGGCTTCTGTATGCTTGTCTCCTGTCATTAGTAGAGAAACTGTAGTTGTAACTAGTGAAGGCTACTTAGTTAGGTATTTGAAACAACACCACAGAACACAAGCATTCCACATGGCTATTTTTAAGTTCTGGACCATCAAAAAGTGTACTAACACAGAAATTTAAAACCAACCACTGCAAACTTGTAAGGTTAGTTCTAAAAATTAGGAAAATATAAAGAATAAATACCCCAGAATTGGAAATTCTGTTTAAATGCAGTAGCTTGGTTTGCACACAAATGAGAGAACACACGTAATTCACAAGCCTGCAACTTACTTTCACAAGTGACCATGGCAACCAGAGCTAGCAAGATCATAGCTAAGCACCTAAACTGCTTTTGAAAATGGAACTAAATGTTTATTGTATTGAAATGCTTAATATATCTTCTATTTGATGTGTATTAACTTCAGTCAGAAAGTGACATTCAGAGGGCTTTTTTGTTGTTGTTAGTTTTTTGTTGGGTTGGGTTTTTTTTTTCCAGGATGAAAGAGATATATGTAGACATGTTGTATAGGCAAACTAAAATTTCCTCAGATGGAAGTTTCACTTAAGAAATTTGTCACTAGATGTTTGCTTATAGCTAAAAGTGCTTCTGAAGGAACACCAACTCAAACAAGTTCCTATTCAGGAGAAGAACACAGAAATTAAGAAAATGTAGCCAGGGCATTAGTTAATATTTGTGAAACACTTCAAAGATGAAGTTTTATGTAACGCAGAAAAGAGATCAGGAGTCTTTCTCTGATTGGAGCTACAGTGAAGCCAGAGCCAGACCACTTTTCTGTTTGTTAATATTTTACCAGATTCTTTCTCTGGCCAGCTTTTTACCCACATGGATTGCTCTTAGAACTGTCAGTGATGTCAAAGCTGTTGAAATTCTGTCTAGTGTGGAAACACTTAAGGTAACTTTTGATCCATGAAGTGTGGAATTTCAGACGACAGAGCTTTGCAAGTTACAGTGAGAATTACAGTACAAGAAACTCCCCTCTCTAAGCTCAAGTAGTAAATCAAAGAAGTTACTGTACCTCAAAGCAGCTCACTCCTGTTCTTTGTTAGGCTACAATGTAAACCCAAATTATTAAACCCAGGACACCGTTCTGAGTACTTGTGGAGGTGGGGTTTCTCAAAAATGTATATTGGGATGTGAAAATACAAAGTTTCATCTATGCTAAATATGTATAAGTCAAATGACTAGTGGGGACACAGCTTGCCTTACACCCTTATTCCCCCTGCACTGACCCCAGCCTCTGCTGACCCAAGGATAGCTGATTGGAGTTGATAAGGAGCTTTCCACACAGTACCACATAGCACCCTTCACAGTACTGGCTTTTTGCTAAATCCAGTATTACAGCTAAACTTCAATAGGTGATGTGTGCTTTTTTCCCCTCTGAAAAACTAGTAAGTATCTTCAATAGCAAATAGTCAGTTTATCAAGATAAATAGAAGAAAATAATTTTCTATTTTCTAAAGGTTTTACAAACCTTCCCCTCCTCCTGCCTATCATCTACTCTAAAATCAAAAAAGTCTCTCCTCTGAGGGTGGCTTGTCATCAGCATTCAAGGTATGTATGATGTGGATCACCAATCAAAATCTCCACCTGATCTCAACCTCTGACATAGAACCTTTAAGAAATACAGAGGTGTATTTTTTACTTGTACAGCCTATGCATCTTATGCAGCCTTTTAATATCATTGTGGCTTGTACCTGTCTATCTCTAGGAGGTTCTTTTTCTTTCAGTAATACAGAACAATAAAAGTATGTGGAGAAGGGACCTATGATCCTTCTAAACACCTTCCTTCTACTTATCTGCAGAATTAACATACAAGCTATGAAATCAATCTAATTTCTACGGTAAACTGAAAATTAGCACGTAGAGTAAGGAGAGAGAAAATTAAAGTATCTCATAGCCTTTTGACTTGCTTGGAAGCTTACACAAGGTCTGAATTTGATGGTGAAATGAATAAAGTATATAACAGTCCACTTCAGTAATTAAGATGTAGTCATTAACTCTTCAAAACACATTTAGTCATTGCATTGTGTAATATGTTGGAAATACAGCAAATTGCAGGGCTTACTTGACATTCCACCATTTTGAGTGCCAGTGGGCTGTTTTGTACACATAACATGAAAAAAATGAAACTGTCCAATAGGTTCAGAAAAATAATTTTCAAGTTACAGTTCTCTGTTTAACTAGAAATTCCCACAAAACACATCTATTGGTGTTACCAATTTGGACAGAGTTGATTTGGGGGGAGGTGAGGGGGGGGGGAAGTTTGAATAAGCAAACTAACTTGCATACTTTGTTGCAAATAATTTTTTGTCACTGAGCTTCCTAGTGTCTGTGTGTGTCACTGAAAGCTCAGTTCCAAGTCACTCTGTCTCAATGACAATTCTATCCATTGTAAAAATGTATTTGATGAATGTATTAAATTCAAGTGAGTGGTTTTAAACAGGAAAGATTGAATTTATTTCCATAGGTCAGGCCTGAAAAATAATACAAACATCTGCTAAAAATCAGAAGCAGAATTTGAAAATTTTGTATATAATGCTTCTAAGGTGATGTTGTCCCAAAAAAAAAAAAGATTTTGCTTTCATATTTTTTTTTTTTTTTTCTGAAATACAGAATTCAGTCCAGTGGAATTAAGGACACCTTTCCCTGGAGAAGAAAGCTAAGCAGCAAAAAAGAGTGTTTAAAAATCATATTCTGGCAATGCATTATTTCAGGGCCTGCATGTTTGAGTAAGAAGTTCCACTCTGGTGTGCCTCATATAAATCTGGATGCAGAGATCAAATTAAACTTGGTCTCAGGAAAATATTATCCCATATTGATTCGCATTTCACTTGTTCCATGTTGGCAGTATCCTCTGTCCCTTTTGCTATTTCTAGATCCCCGAAAATCTACATTAAGTTTTGCAACAGTGGCTGGAAATTTCTAGACATTAAGAAACTGATGTCCTTGTAAGGCTGCCAGAGCTGTTGCACCACACATACCACAGCATGAAACTGCATGGCACTATCTGTAATGTTTCAAATACATCCTTTTGCTTATCCTGTCAATATAGGCCTGACGTGAAATACTCTTCCTATTTCAGTTCTAGCCTCACAAAAAAGGCACATGAATCATGAGTGTCAGCAGTATGTCCATTCCAGTCCTGCAGGTCTGTCAATGCACATTACTTTGTCCCTGCAATGCACTGCCGTTGTGAATAAATACACTTATAATCCACTCTTGATTTTGAAAGTCCTTTTAAGTATTATTTTTTCTTGTGAGCTACTAAAGATGGTTCATTGCCTCCATACACTAGTTTAAAAATAGATGTAACATAGGGTGGATAGGACCTGTGGGTGAAATGTCACAGTGCTTATCACTCCCTGCTCAGAACATATCTTGTGTCTCCTGCCACTTTTCACTGTGCACCTCTAAGAGTCTGGTTCTGTCTTCTCCAAAATCCCTCACTGGGTAGTTAAAAAGCAGCAGTCAGACCACTCACTGATTCTTTTCCACACTGAACAACCCAGTTCTCTAAACCTCTTCTCATGTATTGTGTTCCTGTGCCCCAGCCATTTAATGGCTCTCCACTGGACTCGTTTTTCAATCTTTTGTACAAGAGGGTCCAAAGGTGGACACAGTGGCTTTACAAGTACCAAATTGAGGGAAACAAATAACTTTCCTTAATCCAGTGATTGCATTCTTGTTCCTGCAGTTTGCACGTAATTAATAGCATATGAATATCTATGTAATGGTAATACAGCTCATTTGAAAAGTCTAAATGCCTGTCATATTACTATACAGATACTGTCAGATCTCAGGAGTAATGATGATGATAAAAATAATATCAAGGCAAAAAGCCCAAGCAATTCACATAGACCCTACAGCATTTTGAGAAATAATATACTGAAAGCTACACCTCTTATTAAAAAAAAAAACAAACCAACCGAAAACCACTTGGAATGTTCTGGAGAAATGTTTGTCCATTTATAAAGATCTTTTATAAAGGAAGGTCTACAATCCCTCTAGGGACTATACTCCACTATTATCTATCCCTAAAATTTTTCCAACATAATAAGTCCATTATTTTTTGTCCTATCTACAGCAGGTGTTAGTTTCCCAAAGTTCAGCCAATGAAGAATTACTTCATGAACAGACCAGTAGTTTGAAATATGTAACATTAAGCTTCAATATGTAATACCTCAACATAATAGCTGCCATTAAAAAGTTCCTTAACAACTTGCCCTGTAAAGAGGCTACACTTTACTGCACATATCTTACAAATAGCGTTCTTGCTAAAATTTCCAAGAATATGTTGTGATTTTTGTAGAAGTATAACACTAATTCATGTATCAGTCTGTGTCAGTCTAGGTTTTACCTTCTCCTGTCTGGACACTGTCTCACATATAAGAAATTGTGCCTGCTTCTATTTTTTCCCATTCCAACTTGTTGCAGTGAACTGTAAAATTCTAGGGAATCCTCACAGCATATACCAGCATTATGGCTGTGATATCACCTTTGGCTTTTAGGTCTTAGCACTCTAAGCAGTATTGTAGCTATAAACCAGCCAAAAAACCCCCAAAACAATTAAGCAGGGATTTGCAAATTACAATTTGATCTAACAGTCACTTGTCAGCACATGAAGAATGCAGTTCTCAAACAGACACTTTTATATCTGCCCCAGCTAAGTTTTAGACTAGGACAAAACAGAATTTGCATTTTACAGGAGTACTTAATAGAAGTGAAGAAGTATTTGCGATGATGGCATTTAAACCAGACAGCCATATAGACATTCCTCTTAATTCTTACTTTCTGCTGGCAACTGTAAAATTCCCTTCAAGTAACTCATTCAGATTCTGATCACAGAACTATAACAACGGAGCAGTATATGTAAAAGAATTATCGAACATCGACAGAATCCAGTGTACATCCACACTTCCAGAAGAGTCAAATATTGTGACTGCTTTACAAAGCAGACTTACCCTGGTTGGTGTTCTTTCGAGGACTGAGTAGAGAAAGGCTTGATCCTGTGTCTAAAATTTGACAGAAATTATGCAGTCTAGATGAAGAAAGCTGGACCTGCTGCACTTGACTAGGACTCTGACTGAGCAGCTGAGTTTGAACTATTTTTGTGGATGTATCTGCCTTTGTTGCTGAGAATGTTTCTGGCTCATGATATTCAGTAGAGAAATTGCTGAACCTTAGCCAAACCTGTTCAAATTCAAACACAATCTTACAGACATACATACTTTTTACATCAAAGACATCAGAAAATTGGTTACATTTCATAGTGGAGTCTTGGACTTGGAAAGATAGAGGCTTTCAGCAAGAGGCAAGACAAAAGAAAATAATTATTTTTAATTTTGAAAGGCTGTACAAGAAGAATAATTACAATATCATGGCAGTGACTGAGAAAGCCTAGTTTATTTAGTGTTAACAAATACTATTTTATACAGGAACAATTCATAATTTAAAAAAGACATAGGTTTTTAAGTCTTCCGGGAGATGATTGTTGAGCAATTCAAACTGAAAAATCCAAATAAAAGAGAATTACATTGATCATAAAACTGCACTGTACCTCAGCAGATGGTAATTTTGTTTCTTTCCCACAGCTACTTGCAGCTTCTTCCTTTAAGCTAGGGCAGGCAGTAAGAGAAGAGAACCTTGAAAGAGGCTGTTGCCTTGCACACTGCAGCTCCTAATGTGAAATATTACATTAACTTGAGTAACTCATGGTCCCTAAAACTAACACCCTTATAGCTCAGTTTGCTGTTACACGGCTAGATTTAAAATGTTAATTTATAAATAATATTAAACAAAATTATGTTCCCTTCAAATCAACAGGGCCAAACTACCTTTCTAATAAACCTAGGATCAAATCTGTTCAAAATCTACTTTTCTTTGTGCTGTTATTATCACCTTGCTTGTTGCTCAAGCTTATATTGTCAGTCCTTAACTTTTGTATTTTCTCATGATTAAATTACAGAAGAAAAACTCCAAAACAATACCTAAACCCCCAACTAAAATAAAGCAGCTATGGAAAAGCAAATTGTCAACAGCTAGAATAAACTAATTTACCAACTATCAACTTGTAGCAACTAAAGTGAGATTTGATGAAAAGCAAACTGCTTCAGCCCTGTAAAAGGAGATGCAAATAAACACTGAAGTCTTTTGCTATGTATTTAAGACTAAAGAAACAAAACATCAGCCCATTACATAAAGTAATTGACAGTGAAATTCCTATAGCTCTGACAGTAATAAATTATCTTGGTTTTTTGTAAGGATGAAGATCTTGGAATGCAGGAGCATATGTAGCCTGGCCAGTAAGAGTGATCACCTAGAATAAAAACACCCAAGCTAGAATAATAGTTGTCTTTGGAAAGTCAACCTGGAGTGCAGCTTTAGTGTAGGAGCTGAAGCCTCAGAAGGTATGTTCTGAGTAAAGAGCAGCCTGGAATAAGAGTATGGAACAGCTTGGATGATTTTTCACAGAAAGTGGGAGACACGAGATATGTAGAAAAATATAAACACAGTATCTTGCTCATTAAAAATAAGGCAAGAGAAGACTGGAATGGAATACTCATTGGTCTTAATTTTAGAGTAGCTAAGTTCTAAGAAGAGCTATGAAAGAAAGAATAATTAAAGAGGTGGAAAAAACCCAAAAAAGTGGTTTTGAATTGTGGCAATTTTGTCCAGATCTGGAAGTCACTTTTATATATGTTTGGTATAAGCATTTAGCTAATCTTTTTCAGACCTCAGTCCCAGCAGTGCAGGGACAGATGAAACAAGCAGGTTACAAGAGGTCTCCTCTACTGGTTTGCTGAACTCTAATTTCCTTTGTAAAAATTATTTTCAGTGTTACCATTTAAAAAACAGGTCACTATTTCTGAAACAGAGAACTGAAAGTCTGAGTGAACAAAGGATGCCAAGCTTGTGACTTTATGTTAATGAGATGATCACAAGCATCCAGAAAAAATTATATATACGCAGGCATGCTAAGGCATTCCACAATAAGTTCATCTGTTGGAAGACCACATTCCAGGCATCCTGCACACTGTAAAAGCTCCCTCACCTATTCTCTTTTGAAACCCCACAAGAAGGAGGTCAGAATCATATGCTCAGGACTGCCACCCAGGACTAGAGTTGAACTTTTCACCTAGGAGTTTCACTTCACAACAAGCTCAAGATTTCCTGCTCCAGAAGTTGCCCCTGCCATTGTGCCCTAAGATGTAGTGTTGATATGCAAGTGAGGCTATGTATTTGATGCTCCCTAATTCTTTTCTCTGAGAACCCTCCTCAAGCTACAGCAAGATGCTAATATTTCTTGTGACAGTGCTGTTGTGACAACTCTTGATCAAGTCCTCAGACTGTCAATGAAGAGTTGAAAAACAGTGCTGCATTTCTGTTTTGTCACAGAACTTGATTTGAATCTTCCCCAGTCTCACAGCCCAGATGGCTTTCACTGTGGTATGTCTTAACTCATATTTTTGATGCACTCACTAATACTTTTGACATCAAAAGAACTTGATTAGATAAATCTGATAAAATATACAATAATCTCCAGCTCACAGTGCACTTATTTGACTGACCTGTTGCAGTCCTTAATTTCTGTTGTCATAGACTACCTGCAATATCTGAGGAAGAAAAAGTCTCCACTAGCTTTGGAAAGCTACAGGAAGATGGCATTCTCAGTTTGTTTCTGTCAGATGGATGGTTTACAATGTTTGCTCACACTTTAAAACTTCTTCATTGACTAATGGGTAGTAAAGAACAGGGACTTATTTTCACTCAATCAGTTCAAATTTGGTTATAATTGGCTCTAGCAGCACAGCCTTTAGGATTTCAGGCAACCTTTCTTTACCAGACAGGAGTGCCCCTCCTGTTGGATACCTTCTGCTACGAAGAAGCTTAGAGAAATTCAAGTAACTGTGATGGGATGTCCAAATGCAGTGTTCATCCCTGCCAGGTTCCTTTAGAACATTTGAAAATGTTGCCATAGATTGAATCTGACAGATTCTCTTTATCCAAGAAATATATGTATTCATTTTCTTCCCCAAATATAAACCTCTTGTGGGTGAAATACTACTGCATATTTTGGATGCCTTTTCCTTTCACACTCAAATGTGTGAGCCCTCCAAAAAAGTACTACTTGTTTTTACTAATGTTCTTTATTCAAGACAAGACAAATCCTGTGCAGAAGCTGCATAGCTGTTTGCCTAAAGACTTGATTGCCGAAGACCACAGAACTTGACCCTGTCAGTACTTGTTCTCAAATTTAATTGCTGGATGATCTTTGCCCTTCAAACTTTTACAGTATTTTCTTACTGTAATTAAATCTACTAATCCAGAAGTTTTTGTAATTATTCCAGCTAATAGTCCTGATGGGTACAATCATGTGGCGAATCTGTAGTGCTGTTTTACTTCACAGGAAAAGAAATATATCTGGTTTTGGCATAACTAAATTGCCAAAAATTTAGTTGGGCCAGCTGAGTCACTTAGCCTTCCTTTACCTAATTTGTAGCACTTAATCTAAGCAACAGAGTTTAATATGCTCTTTATTTTTTTTTTCTTTAGCACTACTCTTAACAGTAAGAAAAATAAAATATTAACTAGAATGTACTTACACTGGCTATTTTTTACAAAACTCACTTTTGTCATTCACACTGTCTAGCCAGATGGTTCATATACTTCATAATATATCTAGGCCAACCAGATAACATCTGAAGAATTAGTGATAATTACAAGCTAAAAACCGCATAGGATGGCATGCTCAATATAAATGCATGGTTATTCCATCTTTTTAGAATGTGTCTATGTAGGAAAATGTTTAAGGCATTTTTTGAATGTATTCAAATGATAAAATTTTCAAATAGATGGCAGAAAGTTGTGATTTCTTAGTGCAATCTGACCACATGGTGGGATTATTTCCTGCGAAGTTTCATATTCTCTAGAGATGATTCTATAGATCTTAGAAGGTGAAAGGAGACACCGTTAACTTCAATCTCTTACGTATTCCCAAATAAACTTTAGTAATCCACAAAATGCTCTAGTCTAGGCTCTCAAATATTTGTTTGTTTCAATTAAGACAGGTAGGAAAAACATAAAGGGAGAATTTAAAATAAACAGAGGACATTAGCTTAAATTCAGCTGATTTTTTTACCCCCAAAGGCAGAGGAGATTGTAATTTCAAACTAATATGCTGGAGGCTGATTGTTTGAAAAGCAGCTCAGCAGAAGAGAAGAAACCTGGTGTACTATGAGTTGAAGATGAGACAGTAATGCATTCATGAAGCCTTCAGCTAACAGCATACTTAACTGCACCAAGAAAAGTACTGCCAGCAGGTCAAGGGAGGTGATTATTTCCTCTACCAAGCACTGTTGCAACCACATTTAGAGTATTTTGTCCACTTTTGGGGTCCCCAGCATGAGAAAGATATGAACATAATGCAGCAGCCACAAACAGAAAAATAGCAAATAGCCACAAAGATGATCAGTGAATTGGAACATCTGACATAGGAGAGGTTAGGGCAGCTGGCCTTGCTCGTCTCCAGAAGAGACAGACAAAGAGTGATCTTTTCAACATGTAAAAGCATCTGATGAGGATGTTAGAAGGAAATAAAGATGACTGAGTTGGAGTCTTCTCTGTTGTATACACTGGAAGACCAAGTGACACTGGGCAAAAAGGTAAGTACAAGACACCTTGCTTAAGTATAAGGGGAAAGAAAACCCCAACCAAACACCAACCTTCTTTATTGCGAGTGTGACCAAACACCCAAACAATTTGCCCAGAGTGGTTCCCAGAGGAAGTGTTTCCCCAGCTAAACTTGGTTAATAATTCTACTGGAAAGAACACTGTTTACTGCATACAAAACTACAACGACAATCAACTGCTCTGACTCAATCCTCACAGGAACAAATCTGCTGATCAATTAAGTAAAGTACATAGTGAAATCCTGACTATAGAAGTTACTGGGAGGTCTGCCACTAACTACTAGGAAAACCAAAATTTATTCATTAGTCTCTCTGATAAAGGCTGCAATTTAACTATTAAAAGTTGTTTTTTAATTACAAAATATATGAGACAGGTTAACTATATATCCTGCTTTCATGTATGGAAAAGGTGCTATTACAGTCATTTGGACATGGGTGGTTTAAAATCCCACCACTGTATTTGGAAATATCCTCACTGATTAATCATTTTAAAGTTTATATTAGAACATAGTGCAAATCCTTCAGAAGGCCTTTCTTGCTTAGTTAAAATTAAGCCTTATGAAATTTGTAATTTAGGATTGCATTTACACTGCATAAACACGTTTCTGAAATACCTTGGTTGAAGATCATACTTAAAAATATTACTTTTGAAGTCCCAAACCCTTTAAACTTATGGGGAACCATCTGGCATGTGGCCAGTCACTAATGGTGTTTCCCAGGGCTCAATTTTAGGGTCAGTTCTCTCCAGTCTTTGATCAATGACCTGGACACACGAATTGAGTGTACACTAAGTTGGCTGATGATACTCAGTGAGGACTCATTGACTTCCTTGTGGGTAGAGAGACCTTACAAAGAGACCTTGATAGACTGGAATGTGTCACAATAACCAACTGTATGAAATTTAATGAGTGCAAAAAAGCTGGATTCTGTACTTGGGATTATAGTCATGAATGTCTGTATACACTTGAGGGACAAGAGGCTGAAGTGCAGCCCTGAAGAAAGCGATCTGGGGGTTTTGATTGTTGGCAAGCTCAGTGTGAGTCAGCAGTGTATCCTGGTGGCCAGGACTGCCAGCTGCATCCTTGGTGTGTTAAGCACAGCACAGCTAATCAGTCAAAAGAAGTGAATGTCCCACTATGCTCAGCATTGATATGGTCTTAAGTACTGTGTGCATTTTTGGGCACTCAATATGAGAATAATATAGAAATATTAGAATATGTCCAAAGGAGGGCAACAAAGACAGTGAAAAGACTAGATGGCTAGACTTATGAGAAGTAGTGGCTGAGGATACTTGGCTTGTTCAGCTTAAAAAATAGGAAGCTGGCAGATGATCTCATTGCTCTCTATAACTTCCTTCCCTGATGGGGAAGAAGAGTAGGAGGTGCTGATTTTTTGTTTTTGGTGTCCAGTGATAGGATGTGGAGGAATGGATTAATTCAGCATGGGGAAATTCAGACAATTCTTCCCTGAGAGGGTGGTCAAGCAGTGGAACAATCTCAGCAGGATGTGGTAATGACCCCAAGCCTTTCTGTGTTCAAAAAAAAAAACATTTGGGACAATGTCCCTAAGTTAAATGGCTTAACTTCCAGGTTGTCCTGTATAACATCAGGATTCAAAGATCCTCATGGATTCCTTCCAGTTCTGGATAAGCAATGATTCTATGGAATCTTCCAAAGATAGGTTTGAGCTAAACTCAGTAAGAGTAATTTAAATGCAGAATTTTAAGTTATATTCATGGAATTAGAACTGGCTTAATGCCTTATTATTGATAGATTTCAAAAAGCATATAGTTACCTGTGTTGAGAGTCTGTGCTGTAGACGCTCTAGAACTGATAGCTGACACTGTGTTCTTTTGACAAATTCTCTTGGAAGAAGACTACCAGAGGCAATACAAACTGTGCAGTGTTTAGAGCTAACAGGATGCCAGAGTCCTATAAAGGAGAGAATATACTGAGAAAGGCATTCTTTGTTGATATTTTGTCAGCAATATTACATTTCTAGCAAGTGTTTACAGCAGATATAAATGAACCACAGAACACAGGCGTTCTCCTTGCAGATGGTTTCAATGCTATGCAGAAATGGGCCTCATGCTTTTTTCCTTTGCTTCATTGCCAGAAAAGCTATGGAACTTAAATATCCACAGTGAAATCTTTTTACTTTATATATACTCTTAATTCAAGTTTACTCTACAGTAAGCTTATTCTGCTTTCTCTTCCACTTTCCTAAAGCACTAGTTTTTATTCCAAGAGATACACTATCTCTCTTCTGCTCATAAACAAAGTCTTAAAGTATTTAAGTTCCAGTTCCCATGCTGAGATGTAGGCACCAGGGAGTTCTTCATCTAAGATGTTTATCAACAAAAGTCACTACATACACTCTCATTGTTCTATCTTACCATCTCCTACCACAGGATAATCTTACTTGCAAGGATAAGTACCCGTCTCATATGAGCTATGCAGATCAAGGATCAGTCAGGTCCAGCACCTTTTTTTTTTTAATAATGAAGCTTAGCTTTCTCCAGCTCAATGAATGAACTGATTCCCCCATTTTATTCTAAATATATAAGCTAGTACATTTCTTTAGAATAAATTTACCTTCCTTTAACACCATTCCAAGTTCTGCCCTGAGCCTGTTTCCCATTTCAATCAGCTGCCGCTTTTCTTGGCTCAGAATTGAGACTTTTCTTGCTGCTTCCTTGAGTTTATTTTGCATTCCTCGTAGAGTGTGTTTGACACTATACTGACAACCAACACCAGTACCTACATCAGGTAGCTGTTGTCCAAAATCTACCACGTTTTCTTCAAGAACTTCAGGTTTTGGCCCCTGAATAAAACAGATAGTGCTTGTAATGAATATTTTGAAAGTGAGGTCTGCATGTTCAGAGATTTGAACAAATATGCATGAGGGATCAGTTGAAGAAAAGTGTAAAATTGAAGACTACAGTCAATTTTTAAGGGCCCATTTTCAAGATTTTGTTAGCAGTATAGGGCAAATTAAACTGTGGAGCGAAACACTGTAACAGCCTGAGACATTCCCACAGATATTGTAAACTGTAAGTGTAAAATAATACATATAGGATAAACACTGTATAACTGTAAACTAAAGAACGCTTAATTTTAAGGTAAAATGTGGGAAAAAAACCTCTTCATACCAAATACCAATCTGTTACAAATCCTTCTTCGATTAATCATTGTGTACATTGTTTAATCAGTGTGTACAACGTTTAATCATTTGTACATATGAACAAAATGGTAGATATGACTTAAAGCATTTACTGAAAAGTAAAGATTCTATAATCTGTCTTGTCTCTGCCGAACTGAGTCCACCTGCACATATACATAATGATAAGGTATATACCCAAAAGATCGCATCCTTGTTTTTCAAGACCTACATACCGTCTTGTTTCAGCCCGCAAAGAGGAGACTTTTTGATATCCATTTAAATAGTCATCATTCACTGAGCAGTCATCTCCCTATAAACATTTTACTTTTCACACATAGCCATAAGTATCTACATATATCACATGCATTAAAATTGTTTTACAATTGGTATGTTTACTCTTTTACATATAAATTAGTTAGAAGCATACAACACTAACTGTGTAATCCCAATCAGTTTTCAACCAAATCACCCTAAACACTGTGATTCAAGAAGTACACGTTGAAAGCTATTATCCATACCAAGAAAAAACAAACCATTGTTGCCTTATTGTGCTATGCAACTCCTATGCTCTTACTTCTTTGGATAGTTTTAACATAGAAAAGAAGGCTCTTGAGAACATACAGGGAAAGCATGCAGGCCTACAAACAGTATGGGCGAGAAAGATAGAGAAATTAGTGCAGGACTAGAGTCTAAAAATACTAGGACAGACACCAAAGTGAAAGGCAAAAGGAACAGCACTTTGACATATATCTAGCAATTTGTGTAAAAGCAACTAATACAAGTAGCCACAAATGATTACAGTCTACCTTTGTCAGTGAAATCAACATACTAAAGTTTAACATAAAGAGAGGTGAAGGCAATGACCAGTTATGGCACCACTGGTTGTCACACTGTGGACCACCTTCACTGGATTGAAAGACAAAAGCACATCACCTGGCTAGGACAAGGAATGCCATTTGCTTAAACTTTTATTTTTCCTGAACTTCTCAGAAAAACATTCCACAGCATTGCACAGAAGATTTTTTTTTTTTTTTTCAGGTGACAGACTGTAAGCTGTAGAGATAGGAGTGGATCTCAGAAATCTTTTTACCTTTAGATCTATGCCCAGAGCAAAATTTTGCAGTACAAAAGAGAGAAAACACTGAAAAGATGGGTACTAAAGAAGAGTGGGAGGAAAAACTCTCCTCAGAGCTGATACAAAAGAACAAGATATGTACACGCAAAAATTTACATGCTGTTTTTACTACTTTCCACAATAAACTTTCCTCTTCTTTAGTGTTGGAGCCTATAATTTCCAGATTATGGTCACAGAAACTCTGTTATTTTAAATGGAAAAAAGAAACGTATCACTATGGCTCTCCTGACTTCACCCACACCCCTAGGTTTAGTCAACATTATTGCTCAACAGATTCTGAGCTTCTGGAGGTAGAAATAGTTTTGCCTTTAATTCTTCATGGCCTTAAGTACATTCTTAGCATGAAATTAATAAATGTAAGAAGCACAGAGAAAATATAGAAAAGTGCTGAAGATAAACACTTGTAAAATCCAGTTAGAAATTAAAATGAAGTTTTGTCCATTGTTTTTAAGATACTTTGAGGACTGCTTCCAGCTCAGTTTATGCCTAAGAAAGCTTGTCATGTATTGAGAAAGAAAAAATAAAGCAGACTGCAGAAACAGGCAGGAAACAATAGTTCAACTTCAGCGAAGACAGCATCAACTACAATTTCAGCATTTTATTCACTTGAAGTTTTGCCCTGAATATCCCGTATTTGCTACATGTCTATACATATAAAGTGTAAGTAATTCAGCATTTCACACTGCAGGTGCAAATCACTGCCTGAAATGGTTCCTGTTCTCATATCCAGCCATGAGCATTCATTTATAATTTAGCATCATGAAGCAAAGGATTAGCCTCTGGAACAGAGAAAGTTCATTTCTTATCTTACGGTCTTCAGGGCAAACTACTATTTTTTTTTTTTTAGGCTCTATCCTCACTTACAGAAATGCAAAGAAAATCAGAAGACCCCTTGGACAGTAGCTTGTAAAACATTTCTTTTTTTTGGCGGGGAGGGGGCAGGGGTGCAGGGGGGAAGGGGCTAAAGTTCAGTTGTCACCTAGTTCTGGAAATGGCCAAAGAGAAAAAAAAAAATCTGCACTGTCTATACTGGCACACAATGACTTTCTAAAAATAATGTGACAGCATGACTAAAAAATTGCCTTCTATATTCAGCAAAGAGAAAAAACAGATTAAACATGATCTGTGCATGGTTGGTTATGCATGTTTCTGCACAAAGTTCCCAAGGCTCCTTAGTTTTATTTAAATATTGATATTGATTCAGGTTTTAAAGCTCTTAATTTTTCAATCAAGACCTCTCATGCTTATTTATTACTTAGCTATTATTTCAATTTTCTTGAATTTAGATGGTTACAGGTGGGTTTTAACAGTAAGATTAAAGCATTACACTGATACTGGCAGATCTTACAGATGACAGTTAGAAAACCCTGATTTTTATAATTGTTTTTTAAACTGTCTTACTTCAGACTCTGTTTACTATACCACAAAACTGCTGAGAGACAGGAAGAGGAGAACATATAGTGACTTACTCCTTACACAGTATTTGGTATTTGTCCCAGTTTTCAATTCCATTATGATTCTTATCCAAGAGATGTCACTGTCACTTTAATGCTGATATTGTTCTTACCCTTTAAAATAACACAGTGGGAATGATGTTTGCATACCCTTGAACAGAGTAAAATATGCTCCCACACCCAGTGGATTCTTCCTTCATGAGTGGGGAGTGCTCCAAGACAGCACTGGAGCTTGGTACTTTCTCCTGGTCATACCAAGTTGCACTCGGTATTCAAAAAAAACCCCAAAAAACTAAAATATGGGTTTACAATGGAAAACCTGAAGAGGTGATACACAGTGGCTTAAGCATTTGCAAGTGGGAAAAAAACCCATTAAGACTGGCTTGCAAGATCAGAAGTGACTTGTGCCAGGGTATGACTACTCAAAATTTATTGCCTAGAAAGAATACGAGTAAGTTTGGCTGAAAAATCTTTGCTGGCTCTCATCTGACCAATCACACAAGCACATATTACTTCAGTTTATAATATTTATTCAAAAATAATATACTAGGTATTTAATTACACACACATATACACAGATATTTTTAGGTAGTTTAAACCTCACCATACCTCTTCTGCGTTTGGGTTTACTATACAATCCAGCTTAGTTGAACTGACTTTGCTGTTACTCAGTGTGGTTCCAGTTGAAATTTTGTTTGTGCTCAATGAACCTAAAAGAGGAGTATAATATGAACATATATGTATTTATAGAGTTTAGGCTTTCATAGCAAGAGCTGCTTCAGAACACTGTCTCATGCATATAAATGTCTAGTTACAGAATCATAGAACCATAGATTTACATTGAAAAAGACCTTTAAAATCATCAAGTGAAACCGGGAATGTAACACTGCCGAGTCCACCACTAAACCATGTCTTCAAATGCCCACACATACATGTCTTTTAAACACATCCAGGGATGGTGACTCAACCATTTCCCTGGGCAGCCTGTGCCAATGCTTGAATAAGCCTTTTCAAAAAGAAGTTTCTCCTAATATTCAATCTAAACTCCCACTGGCATAACTTGAGGTAATTTCTGTTGCCCTATTGCTTATTACTAGGAAAGAGAGACTGATCCCCATCTCACAACTCCCTTTGAGGTAGTTGCAGACAGTGGTAAGTTTCCTCTGAACCTCCTCTTGTATACCACTTCATTAGATTCATTGTAAATGGATATACTGTAAACCCCTATGTGGCAGGGGGGTCTGGACTAGGAGATCTTTAAAGATCCCTTCCAATCCAAACCATTCCGTGATTCTACATACTGGCTTCACTATCAGGAATTCTGTCAAAACTTGTAATATACATATAATTGCTTTACTCCTGCAAAATATATACATGACTGCTTTTCTACTGATAATTTTGTAGTGACTTATAGTGTGTGTATTTGTTTTCACTAATAATTGTTTTGTAGTAATTTGTAATACAGAATCTCAAACTACTGTGCTTGAGTATGGTGCAATCTTAAGAAGCCCACAAAAATGATTTTTACACACTTGTGGATTGGGTAGCCCTCATAGGTTGTGGCCCTGACTGCTAAACTTTCTTAACTGAATTTAAAGTTCTTTGTCAAGAGTTGTCACCTTGCTCTGCAAGCTGTCTGTCTTCTGTTAGAGGAAGAGAAGACAAAATCTGCTCATCAAGACTCTCCATTTCTTTCCTCATTTGTGCAACAGCGGCCCGAAGGCTGGCATTCTGTTCCTGCAGCTTTTTTATTTCCAAAGCAGGGATATCTTTACACAGAGAACTTTCACCATCATATTGAAATATCTGCAAAATAAAAGTACATGACAAAAGAACCCTCCATTAATAAGCGACACATATTCTCTCCACACCACCACATACACTGATCCGAATATTTTCAACCCATGAACATATGTGGGAGAAAAGTACCATAGGAAAATATATGTGTTTGTTTATTGAGGATTTGCCAGGGAAAGAAGTGCTGTACTGAGAACATCATAGGAGGAAGCACAAATGGGGAGGACCATGGCACCAGAGCTAGCTGTTTTATAACTGTTGTTCTGCAGGTGTGGTTTATCTTTCTTCCATGTGCAGATAATCCCTCTCCTTAAGGAACTTAGGGGCTCAACAGCAGTAACAGCTGTCCCCTTTCTGACTTGTCAAATTCTTGAGAGGGTCATTGGAGATCATCTGTTGACAATAACATAATCGTGGTTTAAATGACAGATATTTGCCAAGGAAGACAGGAGTGTCCCTGGAATGGAAAAGACCACCTCCTCCCTCCAAATTATTATGACTTCGAAATTAGGGGGCTTCCAGGCAAAGATATAGAAAAAAGGAATAACTAGTTCTTTACTAGACTATATGTGTGTGTATATATATATATATAAAACAACACAAAACAAAAAACAAGAAGAAAACAAGTAACAGCCTTCTCCCACCCATCAAGCGTTTCTCCTTTGGTGCAGTTACGACGATAGGGGGCGCTACAGGCTCGTGTCCAGGCGGAGGGGCTGCGGTGACGCCACCGCGGCTTCAGCGGCAAGACCGGGGCCTCCCTGGTGGTGATGGCAGCTCAGGTGAGACAGGGAAGAAGGGCTGACTTCCCCAGACACCCACGTGAGCGGTGATCGGTCTTCGGCATCGCCAACGGCAGCCGGGAAGGGAGGCAGGGTTTTACCGCCATGTCGCACTACCGTACAGAGAAAAGGTCCGGCAGCTGCATCTCCAGCAGCCCCTCCATGAGGGGGGTCCCGGGGGGGGGCGGAGGGAATGACTTCCCCCGCCACCCACGTGGACTGGGCGGGTCTCTGGCGCTGGCAGCCGGCGAAGACCCAGTCAATGAAGCTGCTGGGAGTGCTTTTTCTCTCTTGCAAGAAAAATACTCAGCCGGCGGCAGGCAGAGCTTCACGGCAGTGTTGAAAGGCCACTGCGTAGGAGAGGTCCAAGGCGAAGAAAAAAACCACACGACCGTCTCTGCTCCCAACCGGGCAAGACTGCCCATCCCCAGCTAAGAAACTGCCAAAATAACCCTACCCCCTCCTCCCCCCTTCCCCCAGAACCATTACAATGGTATGTCTCTGGATCACTGTCTATTCACCATCTCCCTGACAATAAATGGGAAACAACAACAACAACCACAAACGAACAACCCCCAAACAAACAAACAAAAATAACAAACCCAAAAAAACCCCACACACCTAACCCCCAGTAAACACAAAGAAGCTGGATGTCTTCTGCTAAACCTAAAAAGGGTAAGAACTGTATGGCCTACACCCACATAACTGGGACAACGGACAATATCTAGAAAACACGGACATTGATTGGAAAATACATTTCCTGGTCACTTGAAATTCCAGCACAATCTTCAGGAAAAAAATATATAGTAGGACCAATGGGATATAAAGACCAGAATATTAGGGTCCCAATATTATTTACTTTTGCTGTTCCTTCATTCAAAGTGTGTCTGTGAGGATTTTTAAATGTTTTGTTTGATCAATGGTAATGTATCATAACTCTGGTTTCATCCAAACAGAGAATATAGAATTTAGATTCTACCCCTGAAAAATCTTCTTTCACTGACAGAAACGTGTCATCATCCATTTAAGAAATGTAGATACTATTTGATATGGGAATATTAGAAAGCCATGCAATAGAGGAATATATACTCCTACAGTCACTAAACAAATCCTAATTCACCAGCTGTTCACATCAGATGACTTTCACAAGGAAAAGACCATGAAATGTCTTTGGAGTATTCATATCAAAATATTGCTAAAACAGAATCACAGAATCACAGAATGAACTAGGTTGGAAAAGACCTTTAAGATCATCTAGTCCAACCTATGGCCCAACACCTCCTCTTTAACTAAACCACGACACTGAATGCCACATCCAGTCTTCTTTTACACATATCCAGGGACAGTGACACCATAAATATTTCTCTATATTTTACCCTAATCTTAAATTGTTGCAAAGCAGTAGTTTTGCCTCTTCAGAGGGAATGGTGATCCATGAGGTGCTTAAGACACTCCAGCAAAATACTTCAGTCTCAACATTTATGCCTTGCACAGCCTCAAACACTATTCTGTTTCCATCTTCTCCATCACTCCCTACTTCCTTCAGCCCCCTTATTTTCCAGTCATAAGTCTGTTATTCAAGTGTGATGTGAAGTCTTATCTGGAATGCTAATGGCCTTCAAATTTAATTTCCCTGGCATAAAACATAAATAGCTGCCCTGCAGTTTCTTTCTCCAGTGGTTGATTCTGCCCTAACAGTACAAGCTAGTTATGAGAGTAATATCTATTCTGCTTTTACAGTCTCTCCAAGGCTGTTAAGGTGAAGCAGGGAAAGGCACCAGTAGATAGCAATGCAACACCCAGATGTGAACTTTGGGGGCCCAGGACTTCATCTCAAGCTGCAATATACACATGAACCACCACAGTTTAAATCAGAAATAAAACTGTTCCAGATTTTTGTAAGTGGAAATGGGTCTAGAGAGAAGACTCTAAAAACCCTAATAAACCCTAATAAAAGAATTACTTGAAGGACTCTTTCCTTTTCTGTGCAATTGTATGATATTATTAGCATGCTATAGTTAGACAAACATAATCTAAGTCATACTAAAATATAAGTTATAAGCAAGATTTTCCAGGCTGGTGTGTTTCACATTTCAGTTGCTTATTGAAAAGCGAAAAATGTCTACTAAGGCATTTCTAGCACACTGCTGGGATCTCAGACCAATTTGGAGAAAAGACATGTATACTGAAGATACTGTACTAGAGTATATTTAAATTTTAATCTTTCTTGCATCAGTTATCTGAATCAGAGGCTAGCCAGTGTACTATTCCTTCTTTAAGAGGACTCATTGACATAAATGTCTTAGTCAATTTTCTTCTTCTGTTCGTTTACACTTCATTTTGTACAGAAAAGGTTCTAGACTAGAATAATAAACTTTTAAATTTTGTTATTTAGTTTTTTTAAACATTGTGTCCTCCCATAAAAATGAAGAAGACCAAAAAGGTTTTGCTGAGATGGGTACTGCCTATTCTCCACACCAAAAGTACAAAAGCCAGAGTTTTTTAACAACAAAAAGAAAAGAGTGACAACGAAGACAGTCTTGTCAACCACACTTGAAGAGAACAGTGAATACAAAGAAAAATATAAGAATATAAAGAAGAAACTGTTCGCATCCCTGATTCTGTTGGTATCTCAACAATCAATTAGCTAATCAGTCCAGTTTGAAATAAAATTGGAAAAACTACTTGCTCGATAGCAAGTGTTTGCTAGCAGTCTACTTTTATCTATAATAAAAATTGTCTCCAGGAAGTATCTTACTGAACACAATACTTTCTGCATTCAGGAACTACTAGGCTTGCTTAGCACTGCTTTTTCTTAGCAAGCTCTGGTAATATGCTCTGAACTGATCACTGTTGAATACCTGTAGCCACCCAGTAGAGTGCACCTCAGCATACGCTTTACTTTCACTCTTTTACCAAAGACAGTTTTCTACTCTTAATGCATTATTCCTCAGTGTGACTTCAAACCAGCATTACATTTGCAATTTTGAATGGCTTTTTAAAATACATGCATTTTAAGAGGTAGCAATGAAAGGAAAACTAGCTAGTGATAGTCAAATACAAGACATTAAAATATTTTCAACAGCTGGCATATAAGTATTTTTAAATGTTGCCTTACAATTTTAACTTTACAACTTAAAAATCTACCCTGACCTGCAACTGACACAGAACCTCAGGAATGAGGCTCCAGAAATTAATTCTTCCTATTTGATTGCCACGATGGTACAATATGTTGTCACATTTTGGAGCAACTGTCTATATCCAGCTTGTCCCTTTTGCCAGTGAGTAATGAATGAGAGCCATAATTAAGCCCATGACACCTAATCTATGTGTATTCCAGGCTAGATATGTCTGTATTTTGAATGAAACTTATGAAACAGATGAACTGCTTACAGTAAGTCCAGTGGAAACAAGGCCTATAATGTTGTTACCTTAAATGAATTCATCCATGTCTACATTGTGTTGTCTAACCTGTTTCTCCCCTTCAGGTGAAATACTGTGTTTAAATGATGCTTGTATTGTCTGTTCTCTCTCAACAGTCAAAGCAGAAAGAACAGTCTTCACTTCATGCAACCTATAGTCTGTTTTCTGTAGATCAGCTTCAACCTGGGATGGAAGGAAAGGAGGGGAGGTAGAGGATGTCAGTAGCTCAACAACAAAGGGATAAAAGAAAAAGAAAGGTAAGGAAGGGAAAGGGAAGTATAAAGAAAAACAAGGAAATCAAGGATACTTTCAAATAGCACAGGGACGTAAGCACATTCCTTTTTTCTCTGTCAAAAACTGCCCTAAGAGACAATTTAGCATCATTTTCTTATCTCCTTTATGTGAAATGGAAAAAGCTGATTTATCTTCCTCATGTGTTCACATGCTACAACTATTGATGCCTATGAATCATTTTGGAAAGACAACGATAAAATTAAACACTAGAGTAAATGCCACACTCTGAACTTCACAAACAAGTGTTTCCTCTGTACCTGTGTGTTCAGAGCAACTGGGCATTGAGAATTTTTAGACCATTGTCTAATAGTTTGTACACTACACAAAATAGGAGTTTTTTTTCCATACAAAAATACCCAAGAGCTTTTCATAACTAATATTGTTCCCTTTTAGAATTCAAGAGGTACTGTGATCTGAATTTTTTTTCTGCACTGGGGCTGCTCTAAGAGATACCCTTCTTCTTTTGCTACAGTGGCAAAGGAAAAACATCTCTCAAGGCAACTTGATTACATGGAAAGGGAGAAAAGGCCACTATTATTGTTCTTGAAAATTAATCTGGTCTCTGATAAAATACATGTGATGAACTGCTGTGCACAATACAGAATTACTGTTTTACAGATTTTTGAAAGAAGGCTAAAGATATATTTCCCTGAGAAACACCATGGTGGGAAGACTCCATAGCTCTCTGTGCAATAGATGATTCTTAAACAGTGTCAATTTGAAATTCTCACCTCCTCACTTGATGAAGACAAGCTGTGTGCTAGATCCTCTGATTTTTGATACCAATTACATCCAGCATTCTCACAGAGCGGCGGCCAGTTCAGTTCTGTTTGCATTTTATTCTGTTTCAGAATCCATTCTCGCTCAGCTGCCCGAGACAGGTGTTGGTTAGACCTAGGATACACAGAGCAAAGCTGTTGATTTCAGCAGAATAAATACTAAGGATGTTTTGTGGATATTTTTTGTTTGTTTGGGTCTGGTTTTGTTTGTTTAATCCAACTTTGTTTATTGTCTTCATCTTCTCTCCCTGTTGTATTTTACAAATTATCAATTTTATTTTGTTCTATTCTACTCTTAGCATTTTACTGAGCAAAAGCATTTAATTGCTTAGAGCTCAGTAGTCACTGAGGGTCCATCTGTACTGGTATTTAGAATCAGTTTTGGAGGTCACTTCAGCTCAAGTGGCATAAACTGCCCTTCAATATCAATACTGCTCTCAGTGCTTCCATCCAGAGCATGTTTCTGTTTTGCTGATATCAGAAATGAGTTATAAAAGAGCTAGGAATTAAAATTGCTGCATTGTCAGGGTAAAATTTCTAGGCTAAAAAGCTGCTGCATTTACAAACCTTGAAAACACAGTGTAGAAAGGGGTAGAAGGTGCAAGTTTTAGAAACAGTATCAGAGATCTCTAATCAAGAACTGAAGTCAGAAAATTGCAAAGATCAAAGGTTTCTTCTGAAGTGCCATCAGAGTTTAAATTGCATGACAGAGTAAGCAACATGCACAAATTTACATTTAATAAGTATACATGCAGTTGGGGTTCTTTTGTTCTTGCTGAGTGAACAACAGTTGGTCATGCAATCTTTATAGTCAAGACTGCAATAGGATTAAGTGGTTTTAGATCCACTATTACAGCAGTGTCCTTTAAGGAACACCCAAGACAAGTAAACCAAACCAGAAATTAAACTCCAATCGTGCAACATTCAAGATGCAGGAATCTGTGGATACCACTAATGGCCAGGTAACCTTTTGCTACCCTAAAAGTAAAGTTTATAGGCAGAATAATTTATTTTATTACACAAAAACCAACACAGGTGGAGAAAGATGGCAAACTTCTAGGTATAAAAGTCCTCTTCCTGAAAGCTTGTCTGTTTTTCTCAATGGTATCAGTTGGTTTAATGTGAGGGTTTTTTTCCTGTCTGCCTATATAACTCAATTTGTCAAATTATTGATGTTTCAGTTACAATGCCACTGAAGCAAGTGAACATTGGCATCACAGAACAATCCAAGAAATGCTGGATGATGATTAGTGAACATAGCACATAAAGAGATTTTTGAAGGGTGAATTCCTCATTATTAACCTTGGAAGGATGACAGAGGTCTTTCAAATACCTCTGTCAAATACCTCAATATATACAGTTCTTCATTGCATAGAAAAAAGCCAGTCACTATGAATGCATATCACAAATACCCATGCTTCCTGCTATGCTGGAAACAGTTCAACACATAGGTGGAAGAAAACAGAAAAAAACAAGTCATCTTTTCATGTGTTTCACACAGGAAAGACTTTAGATTATAATACACCCATTCATTCTGTGAGTAAAGGGTAACAGCTTAAAATAAGTTACCTTAACTTCATGGGACAGAATTAAGTAACCCTTTTCAATTGTCTGCTTGTAAAACTCACATTCTCTCTTTTTAATTCCCACATTAAAATCAGCAAGCACTTCCTACAAAGGGAGTAACAGATAGGTAACACTAGAACAATGGTACTGATGGAAACTGGATTGTCTCAGACCTTTTAAACACTGTATGAGGAATTTAATAATTGCATAATCTTTCTCCATTCTAACAACAATCAGACTTTGCTGAATGAAACTTATAATCTGGTCTATGGTAGATCCCCTAACAGGACTTATACAGCAAAGAGGAATTTCAAGAAACAAATCAGCCAAGCAGTATCCTTTGCAAAATAAGATCAGATTTCATGGCCACTAGGGAGAGAGGAGAGAAAAAAAACCCTCCACCATCTTAAAAAGTTCAATTCCTTTACTGCCATCCAATCACCAGTAATATGTCAAATACTATGCATTGCAGAAATAACTGAACTTTATTTTGACTTCTAGAGGAGCAGAAAGGTGCTATATCTCCCCAGTGCTAAAAGTTAAGGGTATTTTTTATTTCTCCTTTTTTAAAAACTTCTTTTAATATAAAATAAAAAATCCTAACAGAAGTTAAATGTATATTCTAAGCACGTGAATAAAGGGATATTGATTAGGGTGTACAATCTAGGGTGTACAATAAGCTGTGAGGACATCCATCTTCTTATGTGCACACACATATACATACGGATCTATTGGTGATAAAAAATCAACTGCTTGCCTAAAAATAATGACAACAGGAACAGTAGTAGTAGTAAGAAGCAGTCACTATGAAATCACATGAAAAAAGCTTAAAGGTACATCATTCACTAGACTAAGCTTTTTGTTTAAGTTAAGCAAAATAATTCAGTACTATTAGAAGGGAAAGTTTTGGCTGCAAAGTCAAGAGGCCTTTAAAATATATACTTGCAGAACTATTAAAGAGTTAAGAAACTAGAGCCTTATTGAAAAGTTGCTAGAAAAATACCACCATGTTTTCCACTCTGAAGATGAAGCGACAAGAGGGCTGCTGGGAGACAGGATGCTATGGAAAAGACTTCTTCTCTCCCTCCCTGCACTGCTCCCTTTCTAGCCATTGAAATTTAATTTAAAGAAAGAAAACAAAACCAGCCATATTGTTTGTCATACTTGGGAAAACAAAAATCTGTTTTTGAAGACTTTACATTTCAAACCCAAGTAAAAACAGTACTACAGAATGTACATTCTACTGTGAAATTCTCCTGAAGTAGCATTGCAAGTTACTCCAAAACATGAAAATTAAAGACACCAGTAAAGATACCACTGAACAAGTGTGAAATTCTTGCCTCACAATACCTATGCTTTGTAAGTGCATGAAAAACTGTTCATAAAGAAGCAAGGAGTTTTGAAGAAAACTAAATGGTTGCAGTGAGCTGCCATCCAGTGGTTAAACTGATAAAGTATTTTAAAAAGTGTTTGCATTGCACAGAGAGCTATGGAGTCTTCCCACCATGGTGTTTCTCAGGGAAATATATCTTTAGCCTTCTTTCAAAAAACTACTCTGATGAATTAAATTGATAAATTACAACTGAAAACAAGAGAATGAGATCAAAAGGGATTTTGTCTGATTGATACAAAATCATATTAGATTAGGGGGAATAAATGCAGGAGATCTAGTAGCAAGCATGGAAGATGTGCTTCTTTAGTTGTAAGCATAAACAATGGAGATAACTTTTTTTCTTCACCAGTGTGGTAAGTGAAATCATGTGTATTAGATGATGTAGCCTTATGCTTGTGGACAGCAGCTAATCAGCTTTAGCTTTATCATTGCAGTTCAACCACAGAACGCACCATAAAACAATTCCAAACCAAGCCAGTTATCAAATATTCTTCAGGTTCTCATACTTCTTCAGGTAGGTTCATAAACTGTCTTTGGGAAGCCCAAAGAGAGTTTATGAGAAAGAGAGTCCTGGATGAAGATTCATTATTTTAGCAGGACTACTATACTGAGGGCAGCGAGACTTGGATTGGCAGGGTGGAAGATGCAGGTGCTTAACAGTACCACTTCCATTTATATTATATATTGGTTTGGTTCACAGGACAAAAATTAGGTGTTCTAGTTCTAATGACAAAACACATTCATATGTAAATAGTAAAACTAATTAAATAAAACTAATTCCAATATCAAAAACTTTTTATACAAAAACAAAGAAGGAAAGTTTTGTTGTTCTTTAAGGTTTGTTATACAGAAAGAGGTGATATAATGCCTTCCTAGGGTATCACAGTTGAAGATCAAATTTCACCATTAGTAAGATCATCATTTTATGGTGAAACGATACAAATATAAGAAGCAGAAGGGGGAAAATAAGTGCCTTGAAATTAGGAGTACGATAAACAGTGTACATTTATCCATCTTGCCTAAGGCTACCTCTGCTTTCTAGATGCTGACCTTTCCTGTAGTTTCAAGCTTAACAAATTTAGCAGTGTGCTTACTACATAAAATAATCTTATGCAATCTCACATTACTAAACATATTCTTAGCAATTCCTTACAAGGGGCAGCTATCAAACGAGCAAAGCAACAGCTACTACACAAGCAGTGCAAAATTTTCTAAACTGTAATTACAACTGTAATCAATTTTTAGAGGAATTAAACAATAGGCCAAAAAAAAAAAAAGCTTATACAACTATAGCAATCTTAAACCAGAACATGCTAATTAAAAAAAAAAAAAAGTAACAGAAAAAATGATTGCTAGATGGCACTGCAGCAGCACAACATTGCTTGTCCAACATTCTTATACCAGTTTCTGACATCAGTGTCTTCCAGTTCTTGAATCCTTTGCTCCATGTGAAGTTCCAGGTTTACATAATCCTCAGGCAGATGATCTATGCAACTATTCCTAGAGCTGTAAACAAAAATAAATTTACATTAAAAAGCATGAGGGATCCACATGTAAAATTTTTTGAACAATAACACATAACTATTAATAGACGATGCTCTAATTTCATAAAGAAACAGGCACCATAACATCTTTTTCTCATAAGTTAGTGGAAACCAATTACAACAGTATATGTTATTTCCCAAAACAATCCTTCAAAAGGTTAGTTGCATACAGGATATAGAGGATCTGCTGAAAAGTAGTGCAAGACCTCCACTTAAGTATAACTGAGTTCCTTCTCCACCCAAAATTTTCTCTTACATAAGAAAAAATTGCAAAACAAGGTTTGACCAGCAGAAATCAGATATTTTAAGTACATTTAAAAACAGAAGCAGCTCTGTATCTTTTCCCCTCCTCTCCCAATATTTTAAATTGCTATCAACAAAAAAATTCTTCTGACATCTGGTGGAAGAATACCAGTAAGGTGGAAGAATACCAGTAACATCAGGATTTCAAACAAATCTGAGGAGTAGATACTGCTACCAAGTCCTTTCTCTAATGATACACTGAACCTTTGAAGCTCTGCGTTAATACCTTAAAGATTTAACAGGTTTGCTGCAGCCTGTTACACAGCTAAACAAACCTAGATTGTGCAATTGCTATTATGCTGTTCTGCAACCTTCTATTTACTTTCAACTCTATATTACAGGTTTTTTGGGTAGCTGAATGACCATTTAATTTGATTAGATAAGACTGATCATATAATACCTACAGAGACAAAACTCTGAACTAAAACTGGAGAGTGACAAGCACCATATTCACTTTCATATTCTGTGAGATTTTGCTTTTAAATTTACATTTCACCCAAAGTAATCTGAATCCTATAGCCAGCACCAATGTATACAAACCAAGTTTACTAGAATTACTGTCTCAGTGTAGTCTAGACATGTGTTTTTACACCTCCCTTGCTTATCCCCAAACCCTTAAGGGCAAGGCAGATCAGAAGAATGATTGCTGTACCGTGATCAGTATCCAGCTCAGCCTGGCAAAGAGGCAGTTGCTGGGTTCGAGAGACTCAAAGGATTCCCAAAGGATATGCTCTATGTAAAACTACTGAACTGGCTTTAAATGAGTTTGCATATACACCATATTAACCTCAAACATTTAGTAACCTTTGATAATTCCAGTGTCTTACCAGATCACCCACAATAACTAAAAAAAATTATTTTAAACTTACCCAGCCATCTCTAATTATAAATGTAGTTGGATCCATCACAGTTTACAGCACTTTACAACAATTACCATTTAAAGAATAATCCCAAAGAGACTGTTATTGTTGTTGACAGTAGTTACATTAAACAAGAATTATGTACAGACAGAACTCAGTAAAGAAGTGTTTATTCCCTCCACCCTGCAAGCTGCACACATATTTCTCTTTTATTCGAGATATGTATAAGTCAAGGCACAGTTCAGCCTTCTCTTTTATTAACAATATTAACTGCTGTGTCCGATTTGCCTGCTTTTGGTTTAAAGAGAAAATAAACAACAGAGAGCCTGTGCTTTTACACACAAAGTCCTTTACTTGCTTCACATCCACCTCTTCCAATTGTTTATTCTCCATATTTACCTCATATCTAATTATAAATCCTGTAGAAGGAAAAAACCCCAACATTGTTTTTAAGCAGTATGGATGCTTAAAAAAAAATTTGTTATTTCTGTTCAGCTCTCTCCAGAGATTTTCCCAAATCTCTGGAGTCAATATAGCTTCTGTCACTGTACATTATTATTCTGTGTCACTGGTTGCAGATAAACCCTTCTGAATAAGCACAGGGATGCAGAGAACAAATCAGACAAGCATGCCTTTCAAATAGTGGCTCTTTATTCTCCTTAAATGAAAGAGAGATTTTCAGACCAGAAAATGCTATGTATCTCTGTGCTAAAGGTTGTCATAACTTAAACAACATTTTTCTTCACAAACAATCAAGACAACTCTAGTTCTCTCGGATCAAAACATGAGTCACTGATCACTGGATGTGAGAAGTATAAAAAAATTCAAGCTTGCTCTTTCCAGGTATACTGAGGAACAAACTGTGCTAAAGGACACAGTGATCTGATGGTCTTTTAATTCTGTTGGCCAAGATTTCACATTTATCCGTAAGTTAATTAAAATAGTGTTTTCTTGTCATATTCTGATTCTTATTGGCAGCGTTCAAATCATGCTACCATGCATAGATAGTGTAAGTAATATCTTCTTAATTTGTGTAAGAACAAGTAGATGACTTTTTAAAAAGACAATATCGTGGATCTTCATGAATAGTACTGCCTCCCTGCCTATAACATGTAACACTGAAAGATCTGCTCTTTCTGTATCACACTTCCAGCTACAATTGTTCCAAATGCATCCGGTGGCTGCCACAGTTAAAAAGATTAACTAAATTTGAAGCGCACAGAGGCAGGAAAAGACAATCGAGCGTCGGCAAAAGACAACACTGCCAAAACCGAACGACTGGTTGGCAGGAAGCAGACCCCGCAAGGAAGGATTCCATGGAGAGGCCTGAGAGTTCTGAGGCAGAAGAGCAGATGGCAGGCCGATGGTATGTCGAGGTCAAACCCGTTAATGAAGGCAGTAGAGGGCAGCAGTGGATAATGCTTTGGACTCAGGCACAGCACAAGAGAGGGCACCGAGCAGGAAGGGTGCAGAAAGACAGTGGGTCCCCAGAGAGAAAAAAGGGCGCGAGATGTGCAGGCAACGACGCGTCGGGAGCTCCGAAGGACAACCTGCAGCCCAACGGGATGCTGTGCGACCGCACTGGCTTCTGATGGAGAAGCCCAGTCGCGACTCACCTCTTGACGGCACGAACCTGCACACGGCTCCGTTCACGGCTGTAGGCCGCGTCTCTTTCGAGAGCCGCCCGTCTCCACGGGGCCCGCGGCGCTGCCGGTAGGCGGCCGCTGCCGCTCCGCCCACTCGCGGCTGCGAGCCGCCTCCTCTCCGGGCCTCGCTCGGGGAGGCAGCGCCAGTCCCCGCCTGGCTCCCCTTCTGCTCAATCAGCTGGCGTTTCTCAGTTCCTCTCATTGCATTCACTTCCAGGAACCCGGCAGCGTATTCTCTCCTCACCACGTTCTCCCCGTTCCATCCTCACCACTCTCATGCAGCAGCCTCTTTGCATCGTGTGAGCATGGGCACTCTCCTTCGCAGTCCTGGCCTCATTTAGTAAGACCTCCTTCTCCCAAAACACAGCTAGAACTTATCCCATACTCTCAGATCTCACTCTTTCGTTCAGTTGTCTTCCTATACATTTTGTTTATCCAATTGTTTAGTATTAAACAATTTCTCCCAGGAAGGAGGCTCTTGTCCTCTCTCAAGTGCAGCCCTCAGAGATGTGAACAAACTTCCCATCCTCTCTGAACTCCCACTGCATCATGTGAAAAACTTTAAAGGGTTGTAAAACAAACTCAGGCCAACCTGTAACACGAAGTCATGCAGAACAGATAGATACATTCTGCAGCCAAGGCCCTTAATTATTAAAAACTGGATCCATCAACTAAACTGCCTTATGCTGTCTAGGCGAGACACAGGAAGATGTAACACATGAAACAGGCCTAAAGCATGATTTTCCCTTAGTCACTCTAGATGACTTGCTTGTCTGGAAGTCATGAGGCAAACTTCCTGTAATGTTCTGTCACACTTCTGTTTTTCTAGATCATATAAACAGCTTTTGCCTTCCAGAAACTTGAATGCTGCACCCAAATGATACCTGAAGTACACTAATTTAGAAAAGATAGAGTATTAGCAGCAGTTCTTATATATTTTTCCTTATGTCATCAGAAGAGAATTGTGTGTCCTGGCCCCATACCAGTTAAAGAAAGAAGGGGTTTATTTTCACCAGTAACTATTAAATGAAAATTAGAATCAGAGCTAACAATTCAACTTTTGAAATAAAGCAAGTTCCATTTAGCTTATTATAATTTCAGAATACTGCAATTATTAAAGGGATTTAGTTCATTTATTTATATTAATCACCTCTGGTTTAAAATACAGTCATGAAAACCGGCTTCAAATTACTTTCTACTTTTGAACACACAAAAATCACAGTGCAAGTCCCAGAGTAATTTGTATTCTGCAGTGGGCCCCCAAGAGCACTTATCAGAATCAGCACATAATAGGGAAATGTCTAAATCCATACACCATTCTGACTGCTGACATTATTTACATCTTTATGTTAGCCATTGCCTAACTTATCAACTGCATTATATTTTGCAGCCCTTCCTCAGTCCTGCCCCCCTTTCAAATTAGCTCTCTTCTTCTCCAATGTACCATCAATCAGCCCCTAGTCACACAGTTAAATGCATGTTAGTTCCCCAAATGAGTGATTGATGACTTCCATAGTGCCCCAAACAGATAAATTTTAATGATGAGTAAAAAAGTTTACAGTCTACACAACGTCAATTTGGGGATTGATGCTGAAACCTGAATACACCTAGTCTGCAAGTGAATGGCCTAAATTCAGATAATAGTGGACAGTCAAAAACTGGTTTTGCTAGTCTTTAAGATTAGCAGTGTTGGTCTTACTGGCTATATGTTATCTATTCAAAATAAACCACATGGCCTTGCTCATCTTCACACATTAATGCAATGAATCCTTAAGCATGTACAAATGGGTACTATTCTTTAGCAAAACTGAACCAAGAGCCAATGCAAACATAATGTGCAAGGAAAAGAAAAAAAAATAATTCTAAGTCATTGAAAGAGCTTCAGTTTCTGCCTTGGTATTACATGATTTCAGCAAGTAGTTCTTAAAATATTGGAAGCTACTAATCTGTGCAATGTCACAGTTCTCAAAAGAAAACATTGTATTCTACCTATCCTCTTCTAGTTAGAACCCCTGTGTCTCTCCACATAGGTCAGAAGACTAATAGAATAATTTAGAGTGGAAAAGATTTTTTTCCAAGATCATCAAATCCAACTGTTAACCTCCAGGGATGGTGACTCCATCACTTCCCTGAGCATGCCATTCCAGTGCTTGGCAACCCGTTTGGAGAAGAGATTTTTCCTAATACCCAATCTAAAGCTCCCATGGCACAACTTGAGGCCATTTCCTCTGATTTTATCACTTGCTACATGGGAGAAAATACAGACTCCCACCCTGGTACAATCACAGAGAGTGATAAGGTGTTCCCTGAGCCTCCTTTTCTCCAGGCTGAGTCTCTCCAGCTCCCTCAGTTACTGTCCATCAGACTTGTGCTCTAGACCCTTCCCTAGCTCTGTTGCCCTCCTCTGGACATGTTCCAGCCCCTCAAGGTCTGTCTTGTCGTGAGGGGTGAAAAACCAAGCACAGGATTTCAGGTGTGGCATCACTCCCCTACATATTGGATTGTGTACTAGAAGCACACCGAAAAGTTGAGCACCTGCTCCTGAATTCTCTAAGCCCCAGGTAGCCATAGGAGTGGTACTTTCTGTAGTGCACTTGAGAATCCCACAACTTTCATAGATGTTAAATAGCAATATCAGCGCACACTCAGTTTTATAATCCAACATTTGTATGAATTGCAGCTGAGTCACAATAGATTAAAGCAGAAAGCTCATTCCCTACTGATGTAAAAGGAGTATGTTGTGAAATCATATTTGCAGGGAGTGCTCCCTTGGTAAAGGATGAGGAGGGAAGCCTGAGGGTTGTCTACGGAATATCACACTCAAAATTGCTAAGAAGAAAACAACGAAGCAAGAAAGCTCGTGAGAGTAATTCTGGTGGAAAGAGACAATGAAGAAACTGTGATCGCTCCTGGGAAAACAGAAACGGTAGCAGAGAACAAACCTCAACCGCAGAAACCCATTCATAAGTTGAAGTCCACTGCTCGGGTCCTGTTCCTCCGGACAGCCAGTGCAGCATCCACGCCGGCAGGGTCCAGCCCTGCCTTGCACTCTACGCAAGCAGAACAAAGCTCCTGCTGATGCCTTGTGAGGCCCCCAGGGCCGCGCTCCGAGCCGGCGCCGGCGGGGGCGCGCTGCACGCGGCCGGGGCCCCTGCGCGGAAGAACCTGTGGCGTAGGGAGAGTCACCGCGGCGGCGATAGGACCCGGGGCGTGCCCCGTGTGGCAGGGCGGGGCGAGCAGCCACAGACCCGCCGCTGGAGCTCTCCCCAGCCGGCGGGACCAGACGGGCTGGGGCGGGTCTGCGTGGGCACCCGGGGACAGCGGGCTGCGGTCCGGCGCGAGCACGGGCATCCTCACGCTGAAGCGCGGGACGTGACTCAGGTACTGAGGCGGAGCCGTCATGCATGATATTTCGGAGTGCTTGTCTGGCGCACGCGGACGAACGCCGTGGGGAGCGCGGGGTGGGGGGTCCGGAGCCGGGTGATCCGAATCCAGAGCGCCTGGCTGACCGAGGGCGCTTCTCTACGCGCTGCTCTCCGGGCCAGCGGATGCGCCCGAGCGCCGCCCAAGCTTTGGGCAAAGCGCGGCGTAGGAGTTCATCCCTTGCCTGGGATGAACTGGACGCCGGTGGGGACTTGGGCTCGACGCCGACTGTCCTCGAACCCCTTGGCACCAACCCACCGAAGGTCGGCGGGGCGCTGTCCCGCTGGCTGCATTTCTCCTCGCTCATGGGGCCACGCGGGCGCACCTCTTCTTCGGGAAACCCGCGTCGCCGTATGGGTGGCCCAACGACTTCAGCGCCACCGGCCTGAAAGCGCTGTCCGGGTGCTAAGCGGTGCTGGCCACCGAGCCCCGCTCCGCTTGCTACGAGAGAGCGCTGCCCCCGGCTTCCCCTCTGGCAACCGGGTCACGCCTAGGCGAGCACTGCCGCGGCCCGAGGGCACGTACAGTGCCACACCGGTGGCTCCTGGGACACCCGCTACCTCGGGCTTTGTTTCCGCCATTCGTGGCCTCACACGGTTTAGGGGCGGACGAGGGTTTCCGCGGAAGCCTCGGCTCCGCGGTCCCTTCGCTACTGCTCATCTCCTGTTTCAGTGTCGAGCCCCGGGGGGTGAATTTCGGAGTTCTTTGTCATAGCGGTGACCGTTCAGGTCCGCCAGAGCGAAGCGACGAGCAGTCTGAGGGACGGTTCCCTCATAAAGACATCGTCGCAGTCCCGGGCATGAACTCCGTTACCGGGTTCAGCAAGCACACCAAGAACGGTGGGGCGCCCGGGCGCGGAATCGCGCGGCGTCTCCCTGGTCTGCGTGAGCATCGGCTGGCGGCGGCGACCCAAGCACTCCCCGGGAACCGTCTCGGCTGAGGGCTGCGCGGGCTACGTGCCCGCCCCGGAGCGCCGCGCGAGCGGTCGTGGCCGTGGCGGCGCCGCGACCGCCACTATTATAATCCAAATCCCTCTCCCACCCCCCACCCCATCCCGCGCCACGGTCGCCGCAGCCTCTCTCCATCTCTTGGGAAAGAGCCTTTTCTTGATGCTGCTCGCAATCCACCTGAAGGGGTCTGAGGCTTGCTTTCTGAGAAATTCTGCGAAGAAAAAGCGTACAAAGGCGGAGTTGAATTTCAGGAATTCAGCTTCCTCACAGGCGCAGACCGTTAGCTCTAGTGGAAATGCACTCCTCTTGGGCAAACCGTACAATTTAGGATGTCACAGAGTAAAGTCATGTACGGTTTTGCAGTGTTTGTTTCAGAAGAAGCACTGTGGCAGCCGTTTTAAAATGTAAATCAGAATCTGTTAGTACAGTACACCTCTTGTGGTTCAGTCAGAAGTCTAACTCAAGGTATATTATAGAAATAAAAAGGTGGCATTTTAAATTGTGTCTGAAGTGGCAATTCACAAATCTCAGTGTATGGCAACCTATTATACAGCTGCACTGTCCAAAGTGATTGTGTAAAATGACCTCTGAACCAGACAACCTTTTCTCACTATATTCAGCTACATGTACTCACCTTGCTTGAGCTACAGTGCATGTGCATGCAAGAGCTTTATATATTAGGGTAGTTTTATGGTATTCAGCAAAAATAAACACAGATACCCAACTGGTGACAGGACTAGACCCTTAATTAGTATTTGTCTAGCTCTGTCACTTTTTGGTTTTATACTAAACAATATAAGGACACTTGTCCACTATAAGCAATTGTCAGGCATTTCTGTTTTTCTAAAGCTTTAACACATTGCAAAGCCATCATAGCTGCAGGGCTGAAATTAATTTTCATGATACATGAAAATTAATTGCAGGTTGTTCCTAAGTGAAATTGGAATTTTGCAACTTATATTTTTGAAAACATATGGAAAACAGTCAGATAATTGCAATACAACTGAGGGGATGTTTGTCACTTTTCTGTGAACACAGAAAAGGCACATGCTCTCTGGTGTTAAGGTGCTGCTGTGATGCTGACATGAAGAACTTACAGTAATGGATGTGGTGTAAAAAACCCCACAGACTTAGCAAAATAAATCCACTTCTCCAGAAACTAGGCATTTGATATTTGGTACAGATACAATAACTCTGGAGGTCGACAGTGTTATTGTAATAGGACTAGTATATTTGTTTTCCCAAATCATATAAAGAGTGGGGTTCTAACATTTTCATGATATAAAATAAAACAAGCAAATAAATAATCACAACTTTGCCCATAGAGCACTTTACTCAGATAATAGAATTTAGACTGGTTAATGTTATCTGCTACATATAAAATTGCAATGTGAATTTACTGTCAGTGCAGTCTGCTAATTACTTGTGATGGATGTTACTCGCTGTGCAGCAGCAGCGAGCAATTAAGATGTTTTGAGGATAACTGGGGAATGGAGAATGATTATTAGTCAACATGGAACACCACTTGCAGTTACAGACGGCACAGAATTATCCTAGGAGTTCTGAGAGGGAGATGAGAGAATGGTGAAAACTGACAAACCCTTAAGAAAGGCAGCAGATCTGGAAAATTGTCTCAGTTGAAATGGAGGAGGCCAAAATGGGACAGTGGCAGTCACTGGTGGGCCTTGGAGGGAGGACAGGAGGTCAGGATAGGCCTTGCTAAATACAGTAATGATTTTGTAGGGAACAGAAGTTTGCAGCAGCCTTTGGAATGAACATACAATTCAATTGGTTGATATTTAAGCAAGTAAGCCACAGGAAATGCACTAGTGGGTTATACCAGTGGCCCATCTAAATGGCTTCTATGAGGTACCTGATAGAAGTAAAATCTGTAATTTTATTGTAATTAATCTGTAATTAATCTGTTGCAATAAAATCTGAGTTAAAGATGTATGCCTTTGCGCTTTAGAGAATCAGGAAGGAGTTCAAGTCATGCTGAATAGGTCAGTGATATCAACACAGAGGGTAGTTGTTCTGTACGTAGAGGGCTATCACAAAAGGGTCCAGAGAATATGAAAGTAATTTTTTTTTCAGGAATCATTTCCTGAAAAATTTCAGAAAGTTGGTTAGTCTTAGGAATCCTCACTTATAACCAAGAATAACATGCATATTTTGTTTAGTCTGCTTAGATTTTAATACCCTTGGGCAATTACAGGAGGTTTTTAACTCCTATTAACAGTATTGACAAGCCTGTGCTTTTCAATGTATTCATACCCCCAACATCCTATGAAGAGAGAATCATTATTTTCTTTGTTTCACAGATAGGAAAACTGAAGGAGGATGACTACATTCCTCAGCTCAGACCATCTTCCTTATTTTGTAGTTATACATTTCTCAACTGGGTGGGGTTTCAGACTGAAGTCTAGGCTGAACTGGGTTCCCTGCTAGGAAGCTTATGTTCTATTTTTGATAACCATCTTTTACTGTATCATAGAAATTCAAGGTTGTGTAGATTTCAGCCATAGTTAGAAGAAATTAATTATTCTTGAGAATTCTTGGAATTAATTCTTCTTGAGAACAGGAAGTTCTCAAGCTATATAGGCCACATTCTCATAAATGTCCTTCCTACCCATACTGCTGACCATGAAGTACAGGTATGATGCCAGTAAGAGTATTGGCTAATCACAAATAATAAATTCTTGCCATTTCTAGCTTCTCCTTTTTATAATACAAATGTTCTCCTTTTGTATACATCATCCCAGAAACCACATCATCACACCACCCACAAGGCTACCTAGTATTTCCTTCTGAGTCTATATTAGTTTCCATGATGACAAAAAGATAATATCAGGAAGAGGAAACCCCAGGTGCTACCTTTATTTTACACATTACCAAAGCAAGAACCCATTCATGACAGAAGGAATCTGGAATAAATACTGACGATACTATCATGTCCGCTGTGAAGATACGAAACAGAGCAGCAGACAGTTAAATGTAATGCTTTGCCTCTAAATAGGGCTGAGCCAGCAAAAGCAGAAAGCAAAGCAAGCTGTTGCAATAGTTAGGCAGTAGCCTCCTGTCTTAGCAGGCTTTGATTGCATCCCAGCACTGTAGCACAATCCTAAGTAAAAATTTTGCCTGTGTAGATCAACCACAAGCCTGCTTTTCCAAAGGTGGTACCCCTTGTTTGTACATCTTGCACAGGAACCTCCACACTACTTCCTTATTATTTCTTGAGGAGGTGAATACAGTCTTAGCCTAGTAAGGCACACCACAACAAGATAAAATGCATCCTTGCTGTGTTTATGGAAACAGGGTTCATTTACTTCTGGTTAATGGTCCTTTTATTTTCATGTGTTACCATGAAAACCAGTGGACTAAACCAGATGAACAACACCGAGTGTAGAATCGTACACTTGTTCCAACCCACTGCCATAGGCAGGAACAGCTTCCATTAGGCCAGGTTGCTCCAAACCCCATCCAATCTGGCCTAGAACTCTTCCAGGGATGGGACAACCACAGCCATTTCTGGGCAACCTTTGCCAGGGCCTCATCACCCTCACACTAAAGAATTTCTTCCTAATATCTAATCTAAACCTACTGTCAGTTTGAAGCCATTCCCCCTAGTTCTATTGCTACATGCCCTTGTAACAAGTCCTTCTCCAGTGTTCTTGTAGCCACTTCAGGCACTGGAAAGGTGCAATAAGGTTTCCCTGGAGCATCCTCTTCTGCAGGCTGAACAATCTCAATTCTCTCAGCCTTTCCCTTTAAGAGAGCTGTTTTTGATGCATGTGTGTACAAATGTAAACCATTCTTAAAAGGATGGCACTTGAAGGTCTGGTGTGCCAGTTTATTGTGACTTTTAGCCAAATGTGGTAGTAGGAATGATGTAAAGAAGAGCTAATGGATATTACTGTGTGTTTCCCTGTAGGCCTATTTTTATGAAATGGTGGAAAGTAGGCTAGGCTCCTTCACATCAGCAAGTCTAGCTCTTTCATCACAGCAAAACATAAAACCGTTTTAGAGACTGTTCCTCGTGGCAAAGATCCGAGTTCCGTAACGCAGGTTCAACAGAATGTGTCCTATCAGGCTGACTTGCTCTACTGGCCATGGAAGAGCTCAGGAACAGGAAGAAGGATGTTTCCCTCGCCTACGGGAGCACGGAGCTCCGGCAATCGCGGCTGCGAGCGCTGGGCGAGGGAGCGACCCCGGCTCCGCCCGCACCGCGCGCGCAACTCGCGGGCAGCGCCCGCCCCCCGCGCGAGTCACGTCCCGCACGTCTCAGTGCGGCGGCGCCCGCGCGCGCCCTGCCGGGGCATCCGCGCGGGGTCACGCGGGGCCGCGGGCGGGAGCGGCTCCCGCAGCCCCTGCCCCGAGGCGGGGGGCAGGGAACGCCTCTTCCTCCGAGCCGCGCCCGCACCACGCTTGGTGCACCGGGTGCCGAGTTGACTTCTGTCCCCTCGAAAAGGTTGGACAGTTCTCTTCTGGAAGGAACAAGCGTGCTGCCACGTAGTTCTTAACGGTGTTTCTTCTCAAAGCCACTCGCCACTTCATATAGCATGGATATAGTTTGCTGTCGGGGTTCAGCACTGTAGGTCTGCAGAGGCTGCCCGTATAACAACTTTGCTGTAGACGCAGTAAAGGAGTCTCTCCTGGCAGACGTGAATGCCATAAGGCACTGAATGCCTCCATCCAGCACTGTATAAGCAGTCTGGAGAGATTGCCAGTTGCTACGAGTTGCTACCCTTCACAAGTTATTAGCAGACTGCACTGACAGTAAATTCACATTTTCAACAAATCATGCTCATATATTATTACTAACTCCGTGTTCCTATTAGATGGGTAATGGAAACGAACAAAAATTGACCAACCCTTCCCCCAACATTTTAAACCTTCACTCCAAATGAAATTTTCTGACAACTTGGAAGTAGTGTGAGTGACAATGCTTCCTACCCCCTGGAGTGCTTCAATTTTACATCTTATTCCTGTTCTTTATACATTTAAGTTGAGATACTTCTGCCAGCATTTCTCGTTATCATTAATATTACAGAGTTGCCACTGTCACAGGGATTATCCTTTGTGCACCTACTCTGTGCTGCCTGGTTATTGCTTTAAAGAAACAAGTCCTTATTTGAAGAATGTTTTATACCTTGAGTCGAACAAAAGCTACTGGGAAAAAGAGTTTTGAAGGGTAGACATATCCCCGTGTTGGAAGTCTTGGCAGAGATGCATCTTAAGACTGTTATTTATCAACTCAAAGCCTGCTGCAGAAATTGCTGAGTTTACCAAGCTGTGCATTTTTACATATTCTCAGCAATCAGCAAATGAGCCATCTGTAGCCACAGACACCTCGATGAGTAGTTTTGTGGAGGTATTCTGTTTCCCTTCTTGTTAAACTATTCTATGTTCTACTTGTTTGGACTTAGGATAAATAGTTTTCTGTTTATATTTGATTTCCAGAAAACAAGAGGTGAAGCCAATACTGCGAGGCTTGCTGTCATCATATAGGCTAAGGCATTAGAACAGTTACAGTCACGGCCAGATTTATTTCTGTATCATGTGTATGAAGTTGTTTCTTACAAGAAGTGGGAGTGCTGGTCTAAACACCACAGTAACTACATCCATACTGGCCTATTAAGAATCATGCATTTGATGCTCAGTTGTCTAGACAAGTCTGCATCAGATTGTTGTGCCATATATAGCCTTGTTTTGAAATGGAGCTGTAAGAACTACACAATTCCCAGTTTACAACAATCTCTGTGCCGGCCTGTAATTGTTGCAAGCAGTAGCATTCCTTGCTTTTAGTTACCACTGGAAAGAAACACTGATACAATCAATTGCACTTTAAAGAAACGGCCAATTTTTGTACACGTATGATTTAATGTTTAATGATCCTTGTTTGTAGATCACTTTAAAATTTTCAAGGCTTGTGTAGAACACAGATCCTACAAAAACCTAGCTGTGGTGACGCAGTAACTCCCTGCACTGCTCACATACAGAGACACTTTATGTGCCTTTCCAGTATCTTATTTACCCCACATTTCCCTCTTAAAACCTGGCAGCATTACTGCCTAGAATGTAACATTATCATAACAAAAGATTTTAATTTTAATTTTTAGAAGCAAAGATGTTTATGTTTGCATACAGAAAATGTGAAAAATGTGATTCACCAAATATTACTGTTTCTTATTGATCATGTAATAACAACAATGGAAAGTATTTGCTTCAGGCAGGCAGTTGCACTGAGCATTGCTGCAGTTACTAACTCCCAGCATCCACATAAATGGCTCATGGAGATTTACACTGCGGTTTAGCTTACGAACTTACTTGATGTGTGAAAAGTGATAGCTCATCCTCATCTCAAAGGGATCTATCTTTTCAAGATAACAGTGTATCGGGGCTGTAGTGCTGTTCTCAGTGGGGAATAAAAAATCTGGGGGATTAGTCCACCATTTCACAGAATGCTTGTGATGCACCATGTCTCCTAAGTGAATAGGCCAGGGGCAACATGTAACAAGGTCTTGTATAAAAAAAAATCTGCAGACTTAAATGCAGCAATTATTACATATTTGTGAAAGTCAGATTCACCCCTGAAGTGCTGTTATGGCTTCAGTTTGTTGATGATACAGTGATTTGGATGAAATCCAGCTCTGACTTCGAGAGCTGTGAGGGGCCATTCATTTAAAACTCAGCTGTGTGCATCTCATTTTCATGTATTTTTGCAAGCTTTGTAAGAACTAAACTCAAACAAGGCAGAGTAAAAATTGCACTGCATCTTCAAAACTTTTATTTTAAGCAGCTCCATGCCTTAGTTTTAATGGTAGTACAATTTTATAGACACTAATTGCTTTTTGTTTCTTAGGGAACACACAAGCTTCTTCATCATGGGAGCTGTAGTAGCTGATGATGGTCCATCAGGTGTTAAAGCCCCTGATGGAGGCTGGGGCTGGGCTGTCCTTTTTGGCTGTTTTATCATCACAGGATTCTCCTATGCCTTTCCAAAGGCAGTTAGTGTCTTCTTTAAAGAACTTATCCGGGAATTTGGCATTGGATATAGTGACACTGCATGGATTTCCTCCATTCTGTTGGCCATGCTTTACGGAACAGGTGAGTAGTTATCTGGTTTTGAAACAGTATTGTGTAATACAATAAACTTTGTAAATTTTACAGCCATTTACAGTGTGTATCATGACTGCATATCATTATTTGTGCGCAAGTAAGGCATTCCAAAGAAGAATTACTATTAATCACATAAATAAAAAGATTATTTAAGCCCATCCAGGTTGGATTTAAAGTTATATCTCTGTAACTCAGTAGTTGCTAAAGATGATGAAAAAGAAAAATCACAAGGCACTCTAAAGACAAAAAAGCTTGAAGTATTTGACTACAGAGGAAAGGACATTTTTCCTGATTGGCTTGACTGTATGGTCAAAGTACAAAATGAGTCAGAATCACTGAGGTTGGAAGGACCTTAGACCTTCAGGATCATTGATTCCAGCCATGAACGTTACACTTTGAAGTCCACCAAGGAAATACAAAGTGTCATAAAATCAGTTGCAAAAGTTGGCTTATCTTAGCAACTGTAACTTGTTTTTCTTGCCTAGGTCCACTCTGTAGTGTATGTGTCAATCGCTTTGGTTGTCGCCCTGTGATGCTGGTGGGTGGCCTTTTTGCCTCAATGGGGATGGTGATAGCTTCCTTCTGCACAAGCATCGTTCAGATCTATCTAACTGCAGGTGTGATTACAGGTAAGTACTATGCATTGCTGAAAATGAGTTAATTTAGGTCTCAGCCTTAGGCCGGAGTTTTGTATAAGTGAAAAATACCTGAAGCATCATGTTCACCCAGCTGGGCGTTGATAAAGATGGCAAATAAATGTGGAATTAAAAGGTAATTAATTTTTGTTATGAATGCTTAATAGCATGACATGCAACCATAAAGTACAAGAATACTATGGGGGTAGAATACTTTGTGCTATCTTATGATTCTTTCATCCAATTGGAATAAAACTATTTTCTCTTAAATCATGAGTCAGAAAAACTGTAATTAGAATATCTTTAACAGTGATATTGTAGGCCAGTATTAATTTCTATGTACCCTCTACCACAGGTTTGGGTTTGGCACTAAACTTCCAGCCTTCACTCATCATGTTAAACCGTTACTTTGACAAACGCCGTCCCTTAGCCAATGGGCTATCTGCTGCTGGGAGTCCAGTGTTTCTTTGTGCTCTCTCACCGTTGGGGCAGATACTACAACATGAGTATGGCTGGAGAGGAGGATTCCTTATCCTGGGTGGGATGCTGCTCAACTGCTGTGTATGCGGAGCACTAATGAGACCTTTGGAACCACCTAAAAAGTCTGAAGCTACCAAAGAGCCAACTGAGAAAAAAGTGAAGAAAAAACTTCTGGATTTCAGTGTTTTTAAAGACGGTGGCTTTGTAATCTATGCGCTAGCAGCATCTATCATGGTGCTTGGCCTCTTTGTTCCCCCAGTGTTTGTTGTGAGTTATGCCAAGGATTTAGGCTATCAAGACACAAAAGCAGCTTTTCTTCTGACTATTCTGGGATTCATTGATATCTTTGCTCGCCCAATCTGTGGAATGGTAGCTGGTCTTAAATGGGTTAGACCACGCTGTGTCTACCTCTTTAGTTTTGCTATGATTTTTAATGGCTTTACAGATCTCATGGGTTCTATGTCTGTTGATTATGGTGGACTGGTGGTCTTTTGCATTTTCTTTGGCATTTCTTATGGAATGGTAGGTGCTCTTCAGTTTGAAGTTCTCATGGCTATCGTTGGTACGCAGAAGTTTTCCAGTGCTATCGGTTTAGTGCTCCTGGCAGAAGCTATGGCTGTTCTGATTGGTCCACCATCAGCAGGCAAGTATGCCATTTAGTTGAGAATTTAAAATTGTGTGCATTTCATCTATTTACACAAAATGTAAGGGAACTGAGAAAAAGACGTGAGTCACTCCAGAAATGCAAACTGTGCTAGTGTTGTACATGTTTCAACGGCTTTCTGCAGTTAACATCCTGAAATAGTCCAAAAAGGGATGGAATGAACCCTTTCCCTCCTGGATCTATTTCAGGATTGGTTAAATTGCCATCTGGAGATGCTGCTATTTCTCTTCTGAAAGCTTGCACCGAACTTCTTATTGGTAGACAGCTGACTGGGATTCAGAATATGAAACCTGTCAATTTTCTTTGGGAAATACTAGGATACATTCTCTATATCCATGGTAGATTTGGAGGAGGAAAGAAAACATCTGAAGGGAGAAAAAAAATCTTACAAGGACTATAAAACTGGACTGATTAAAGGAGGGTAGAACGCTTCTACTGCATGTCTTACAACCCAAGAATAACTGGACATGACAAAATAGTAAAATTCATTAATTTGGGGTTAAAAACCAAATTAATTTCTAATCAAAGAACATTTATTTTACAGACCCTAAACTGAAATACACTTTCCCTCTCAAAACCCACCAGGCCACTACCATAAAATGTTTACTGTTTATATCAGACACTAAAAACATCAAGTATTTTTACTTTGACGGAACCCTCTTCATGGGAAAACCAGAACTATGCACTACTTCCTCTGGTCTTCAGGTTTGGAGAGGCACTTCATTCATATCCTCCCACCTGCTCTTTCATATCCACTGAGTTCTGTGAAAATTTACCTTTACCAGCTTTACAATCAGTCAGTTACTCCAGATTGACTATTGACTAAGATTTGCATTTTAAGCAGACAGTACACTGCCCATATAGAAGGGTAAATGAGATTGGGAGCAAGAGGATAATGATGATCAGATCATGATACAGATGATACAGATCCCATCCATGGATGCACACATTTTTATCTGAAATACAAAGCACGTGTTTGATCTCTTGCATCTGAAGGCGAGGCTGGTTTTATTTTAGATGAACTGCAGCTTCTGTGTGTGCAGTGAAGCATGTGTTTTGGGATGTCATAATGTCAGTGACTGTTAAACTGAACAGAAATAATTGAAAAAAATTTTGTTATAAACTTGTTTAAATCCTATTTCAAAAAACTTTGGTAGGTAGTGATGGTGATTCTAGACAGGAGAGTCAAAATGTTTTAAAAAAGCAAAAAATATTCACTGCAAGATAATCACTTTTAATTACCTGGAATGCTGCCTTTTTCAGGAAAACTCCTGGATGCAACGGGGAGGTACATGTTTGTTTTCATTATTGCTGGAATTGAAGTTACCACTTCAGCCCTTGTATTGGCCTTGGGAAATTTCTTCTGCATTAAGAAAAAATCAGAAGAACCACATACAAAAGAAGAAGCATCAGAAAGAGAGGAATTAAACAAATCTGAAAACAAAACTCCTGAAGATGCCAAGGTGGACTCTATTGAAGTGGAGCAGTTTTTGAAAGATGAGCCTGAAAAAAATGGCGAAGTTGTAACTAACCCAGAAACATGTGTGTGAGCATCACAAGGAACTGAACAGTGTTTAGAAAAGAAAGATTTTCAATACTATTTATTTTAGAAACAGAAATAGTTTAGGGCTGGGCCATCTGCTTTAGTAACTGCGGACTAGTCAGCTCACCAGGTATCTCTGGAAGCTGATTAGCTAGACAACATCTTATTGGAAATTAGCTTTATCGGTAAAAGGTGGAACATTGTGGTTATACATTTTATGTAAACTAAAAAGCTTTTATGAACACAAGTAGGCTCTTGCTATGCATCACCAGAAACTGCTCACTTGGAAGATACAGGAAAAGCATATTTTAAGAATTATATGTATGTTTTCAGACAACATTGATGAAATTGCTGTGTTGTGTGGCTAAATATAATTTCCCTATGTTCTCTGGGGAGGGAAAACAGTTTGAGATGGATAAAAATCTCAGGAACTTAAAGGTCTCCAGGAGGTTTTTGAATTTATTACCTTTTTTGATTTTTTTTGATTAATTGGCTCAGCCCTAATTTAATTTTGATATCTGTAACTTCAATTTATATAAATGCATTTCTGCCTAAACCTGTAACCTTTGCAATTATCATCTGGAAATTCTGTTTTTGGAAAGGCACATTACAGATAGTGTTCTCAGTAGATCACACAAGTGGTATTCTGAGGTAGTATTAAAAGATAAAAAAATGAGCAGAAGTGATCCTGACAGACCTTAAGCAAACAAAATTATCCCACAATTCCATACACTGTTTTCAGTAAAACTTCCCTAGACCATTGAAAAATATTACAAATAACATGAAGAAGATGATTATTAGGTTTAGTAAAATATTTTGGAAAAGTGTCCTATAAGAGTGGGTAGACTTAGGGAAGAGACTGAACTACTTTGAAACATGTTAGTCATCTACAAAATGCAATGTTTGCATCACGGGAAGGTTTTAACATGTTTGGTTTTGAGGTTTTTTTCTTCCCCATTTATCCCGCCTCCCTACCCTCTAACCTAATCTATGGAAGTTCAAAGTGCCATTCTTGCTGTTTGAGGAAACACAATAGAACCGTTCATCATTTTTAAGATGGCATGGTATTGAATAGAAAAGGAAGGCTAAAGGAAGGCATTCTATTTTTTTTTCCACCCAAAACCACTGAAGAAATGTAATTTTTTAAATATAAAATCATGCTACTGCACCCCACCGCTCAAATCTGCTTATAAAAAGCGGTCTAGGCTTCGTAACCGCAGTAAAGATCTTCAAAACAGACTGTCAACAGATTCCATTTTCTTTTTAGTAGCACAGGAATACTGGTTTTCTGGTGCCAAAATTGTTCTGCTTAATAACTGAAAATGAAGAGACCCTAATCCCTTAAAACTCAGTATCCCCTTTAAAATTTTAACAGAAACAAAGTGCCAAAATCATGAACCATTCTCTAATGAACTATCTGAGACACTAGCTTCCATTTCGGAAGTCTCTTCAAAACAGTTTTGCATTATTAGGACAATCTTACATAGAAATTGGAAAGTTAGAATAGTAACTATTAAAAGAAATGGACGATGCATAGAATAAACTGTTTTTATATCCTATGTAATGCATGATTGTACAGTCTTTTACTAATTTAGTGGCAGCAATGGTAGTCAATGACATTTCCCACTTGTAACAGCTTACTTACTGAACTAAGGTCCAGTTTGCTAAAGACTAAATTGGTACTTGAAACACAACACTGACAGCTCCAGAAGGCAAAAGAAAAACAGAATCCACAGAGTATTTTATTGTACCCTTAGAGGCAGCTTCAGACGACACATGAAGGCCTGATACAGTTTTCAGATTGGAATTCCCTGTTTCAAAAAGCAAAAACTAGAAACCTTTCCAAAGGTGAACTCAGATTCTCAGCCATTTTTTGTCTTACTGTGTGCTTTGATCACTGGATTTCTTTGCTAGATGATACTATGCTGTTTTCACAGAAGTAAATGGTTATTCCTTTGACCTCAGGTTTTGGCACAATTTTAAGTTTCTGTACATTCTGCAAATTGTCTAGACTGCTTTATATGTGACAGAATTTGTGCTTATCATACTGACTTTCCAGATTATGTTTCATTTTCCATACATAATACTTTTATGGTTAAGCTGGAAACAAGAAGTTTTTGTTGCAATATTATGTGATTTGAGACAGAAGAGGAAGTTAGGAAGACAAGGGGACACGTTTCAACAAAAAACCCTAAATAATCTTGTAAGTAAAACAAGCATTTGCAGAAAGGCCTCATTTTCCTATACAAGTTATTTTCTTCATCTCAAAGATCAATCACTCTGACTGGGACTGCCAATGCTCTTGTACTGTTTTCAGCACAGACCTACCAATGGCATACAGTATTTATGACAGTAGGAGATGCTCACTGAATGAGTGGTCAAATCACATGACTCCTTTATTGACTGTGAGGAAAAAAAGGGTTAGACTTCACTAAACAGTTAAAAAGCAGTATTAGCAATGTAAAATCCTTTATAATTTTAATTAATTACAAACATCAATACAAAGGTGAGACACTCCTAATGCAGCTCTCTTAGCAACATCAAAAGTGGCAGGTACTTGAGAGTACTTCAGAGTTCTAGAGCCAGTTAAGCTCCTTGTTACCATTCTGTCCCATTCAAGGCTAACACCCAAGTGTGTGCTAGCCCTCCAGTCCTCCTTCTGTTCAGCTGCTCTTATCTTCTTGCAAAGAGATTTGTTATAGTTATGGGAAGGAAACCGCCATGCCAGACCCCTAGGCTGGATACCTGCTGGCCACTATACCAGACTCTGCTGAAGCGTGTATCCAGCTGCTCCTATCGATATGGCCACAAAGGCCTTCACATTGATCTCCTGTTTTATAGACCTCTTGCCTTCCTCCCCAATGAATTAAAAAAGCAAAATCAACCAAAACTAAACCCAAGCAGCTAGTCCTTAGGTTCCCAGCACTGTCCAGCCAGGCTCCTTTTAAATTTAACTCTGCTTATTGTAAATATTTAAATAGATTGAGAAATATAACAAAATATGTATTTTATGTATTTAAAAGGAATGGATTTCAAATTCCTCCACATATTTTGGCACTGTATTTCTTTAATCTCAATAGCACTGAGATGCCCTTAAGAGCAGTCTGTGAGATGTGCTTGTCCATATATTTTGAGGATGTATATGGTTGAAGCCATAAAGCATTGCTAAAGAGACACTGATTGCTCAGGGTCACAGGCAGAACAGTTTCATGCAACTTCTACCAATATGAACCTTCGTTCAAAAAGGGAAAAGGAAAATGAAGGGAATGTAGGTAATTATGCAATTGAATTGCCAAGCATCCTAAGATTATAGTTTACTCCTGCATCACACACTATTGAAACAAATGTAGCTTCTTTAGACACACAGTTCATGAATATATCTAAGACATCTGGAAAGTAAACCATGAAAAAACCAAAAGACAGTTTTCAAAGATTATTTCTCAGCAAGTAGTGAGTCTTTTACCCTGCAGGCTAGCAAAAATTTTAAAGCATTTTTGATCTTCATACATTTGTTGTGTACTGTAGGATTTATGGTTAAAATATTGTATAAATGATTATGTAATGGATGTTATGAAAGTAAGGGTCTGATGCAAGGAGATGAAATGTGTATGCCAGTAATACAGAGACTACATTAAAAAGTATACATGTGTTTGCACATATGTATTTACATATGTATATATATTTTGCATAAAACATGCCAAATACCCACAGGAGTACATCAGAGACAGTTTGCCCATTTATTAGACAATAAGCAGAGTTATAATTATTATTTTCCTCTTATACAAAGATCAGTTTGCTTTTTTAAAAAATCTAAATGGAACATTTTGTAGCCATTTGGAGCCTAGAAGGACTCAGCAGAACTAGAAGTCTTAAAGTGATGCAGCTATCTGTTTCAAGTTAAGCTAGTTCCCTAAAGTTAAGACTTGAGATGGTAAGATGGTATGGTGAAAAGGACTGGAGAGATCTCGTGCTAACATTAAATTCCATCCACACAGACGTGTATTAGGCAATGTAGAATAATTCTGTAAAAATAAATTGGAACATTCCCCTAATCAAGCAACCAAACTTCAAAATAAAAAGCAAAATTCACAAATGCACCTTTGGTATATCCCAAAGAAAATGTTTAGTTTGGTAGACAATCATAAACAGAAGAATTTCAGAATGCAAATTCTTACATGTTACACCAGTAAACATTGACTTGTGTATGTGTGTCTCTGTCTCTTTGCCACACTTGTCTTTAGGATTATGGGAATACACTTCAGTTTTGTGCGAGATGACATTTTGTTTCTTGTTAAGGTATTTTAATGTAACGTGTATACTTAGATTTTTTAAAATGCTTTTCTAGTAAACTGTTGCAAATGTAGTGAATAAATATGTGGTTGTCAAAAACTGTGGGTTTGAGAAAATAAGCTCAGAAAAAATTAACACCCCAATATGGACATTTGGCTTCATTTTCACATGCCTATTATACAGCTACACAGGGACAAGAGTGTTTATAGAGCAGAGCTGACACTTAGCTGATAGGCAGCCAGAATTTAATGAGGGCAAGGGGACTATTTTTGCCATGACTCATAGTTTGGTCAATTTCAAAATGGAAGATCCTGAAGACTATTTTAAAGAATCATCTAATTTAAAATAACAGTGATTAATTTTGTGCTGTGCAAAAAATATTAATGTGCTCCTCTGAATAGTGCTCCAGATTTTGTTTGCAGGTGAAGTTTTATGAACTGTCATGACTTGTAAAGCCCAAAATATTTTGAATACCAATGTGCCAGCAATCTGTCTTTACTGTCAAGTGATGCTCTTTAGAACCTGAAATCTCCTAAGAAAACAGTCTAGGAATACATTTATGTTGTGGTTTTTTGGCTCCTACGGTACCTCTGCTAGGACTGGCACCTCAAGGTATAATCTCAATCTTCAGTTGGCTACACCCAACTGAATCAAAATTACAAGCTCTTCAATGTAGCAAGACCTATCTTTTGCAATCTGAAGACTGATACTTGTGCTTAATTCTAAGTATCTCTGGCAAGAAATCTTTCAGAAATCTCTGTAAGCTCACCTTCAAGAGTTTCTCTGTATATCTACACTGAAAAAGCCACAGGTCTAGTTTACATAACTCCCACCCCAATTGTTACCATGATTACCTTTTTCATTACCTTACTCCTCCCCTCCCCATGATTACCTTTTTCATGCCAGTTTAATTAACTTGGCAAGACTTGAAGTGTAATCAAATGCTTTGCCAATGCAATGGCCACATCAAGCCATATGCTGCTACAGCAATTAATGTTACTGAGGGGACTAAAATGACAGAACTTACTAGAATGTAGTCAGCCCATCCCTGTGACAGAAAACCAGAGCTCATCTTTTCCTTTGGTTCGCTTTAAGTCTGAAAGAAGGAAGTAGAGCCATTCACTGTAGGGGAAAATGGGGTCAACCTGAGTTGCACAGCTGTTGTTCCCTGCTGCTGGACCTGTTGAAGGAAGTACTCTTCTACTTGTGGAGGAGTAAAACAAACCCTCCAACAATCAGAGGCACTGTGTATGAGAAGCTACATCTTTGGAATGGATTGTTCTAACAGCTTTCTCAATGCTTCTGAGACAGAGCTCATCTCTGTGCCAGTAGGAAAAAAGAGCATTAAAATGCTCATGCTCTTAAAAGCATTTTGCTAGTGACAGAGTCTGCGAGATCAGCAGTTCTGTATTTGTCTGCGATTGTATGGCTAATTAGAGACAGAGTAAAAGGCTACTTACCTCTAGTTATACACCGTTAGTTCCTTGACTGATCTCTGTATTTGCTTCGTCATGTCAGCAACATTTCAGCTGGCAGCCTTCCTTACTACTCCCAGACGAATACTTCAGAGAATTAAGAAAGGATAGCTCTTGCTCTTCTGACATTTCATCTACTAATTTTTCAAGAGTTTAATACCTTTCACAATAAAACTCTGAACCCAGTGAAGAACTATATCTAGATTTTAGTGTTTAAAACTCTTAAATAGCAAAAGACTTTTTGACTCTTGTTGAAAAATATGCCTTAAGATCCATTGTTGACATCTCAGACAAACTGCAAATACGTATTTTTGGCCATGACAGCAGAGAAACATTAGCCGTTTGGGGTCTTCTAAGAAAAAGATCTGTGCATGACCTCAAATTACCCTGGTTTATCCTTTCCTCGAGGATTAATGCCTAATGCTTGCAGGTCTGAACCAAGCTGAGGACTGTAATTAAGCAAAAATCTTTTTCTTGTTATGCTCAGGACCAAGTATTTTCTTCCTAATGCATAATGTACCAAATGAGTTCTTGTTTTGTTCCACATCCCACCCCAAGCATCCTGGACTGGTCACAGCAAAGACTGTAGACTAGGGCTTAATAATTTAAGATGATTTGCAACATTTCTCCCCTTTTCCACATTATTCTTTGTCCATTAGGCATATGCATAAATATATGTATATATATACATATCTCAGACCTAGATGTTAAGCATTTTGTATCCAGAATTGCCCAAAATGTGATTAACAAAGAACATATTTTTGTAGATTCTGTATGTACAGTTTTCCTCTCATTTTCTACTATCCCTCTGCCTGAAGCACGCAATGATTTTGCCAGAAGAACCAAACCATACTAGTCTTAATAGTATTATGCAAGAAAAAAATCACTAATGTCTAAGCAGAAGTTGTGAAGTGTTAATAGTGTGGAAATATCTGCTGAAAAGCTTGGTACAGTTTTGCAGCGAAACACATTCCTACTGAAGACCAGGTGTCTGAACGCTCTCCTTATACAAAAATATTGATACAATAGTGTCTATATACAGTCTATGTAATTCAGGTTCATACAGTCACTTAAATCTAGACATATACATGTAAAATCAGTAGTTGTCACTTGAATGCATCAGAGGGAAAAGTACTATTTTTAATAACAAAGTACTGCATTCTTTCACAGTCAAACCTTTTTATTATTAACCTACCTCATTCAGAGAATTTTAGAAGCTAATGTCAGATTAGGTTCATGATGGATTACACTTTCTCAAAATCTCAAAGCTTAAATTTTGATTTCTGACCAAATGGCTCAGCACTACTGAAAAACCAGCAGCACTGTTTGTTTTTACTTGGTATTTTGTACACATGAAGTGCAGCTTTTATAAAGCAAAAGTTAAAGAACAAAATAAACACCTTTTTATTTAATTATTTTAAAAAAGAAACTAAATATTCTTGAAATCAGCATGTATGCTGCTCTAGCCAATGTTACATTCAAGGGCCTGGGACATGAGGAAGCAAAGACAAATAAATAGCTGTGCTTACGATATTTCTTCCCTCTGGAAACACTGAGTTCAGCAACATGCCTTCCTCCAAGGAATATTTTGAGTATTTTCATGAAGTTAACATGGAATATATGGACTCAAATGTTTTCTCTTAATATCTCTCTTAAAGCAGAGGATTTATTTTGTTTTTTAACAACTTGTACCACAAAAAATTCAAGGACTCTGTAACCACTCAAGATTATGTAAAACAGCAGAGGTGGTATTTTCCATATAAAAGCATATACACAGTTCTAAATGAAAACTGTTGGAAGAAATTAAAATATTCTTCCAACTTTTAAAGACCTGTTAATAAGAAAACACAGGGGGTTCCTGAAGGTGTGTCTACCCTCAGATTATAATAGACTTTTGAGAATCACATAGCAAAAGCCAGAATTTTATTATACCGGGCACTGTGATTAGAGCTCACTATTTTTCTTGCTTTTATCCTAGCTCCCATAACTGATCCAATCTCAATTCCCTTACTATACTTCCTTATCAATACCATGCATTACTAGATAAGCAAAAGCATTTGTACAAAATGAAAAACTTCTGGGAAAAGAGAAGTATCCAAACAAAAACATTTACTTTAAACTGACAAAAAGACATGCTTTCTGTGAGCAAAGCAATTAATACCCTCTCTTTCTTCCTGTATACCCCAGGATCATAACTACAAAAGTCTTTCACTGAAAGGTTTGGTACCAAGACAGTATCTTCAAATGTTTGCAACTGACAATACTCTTTGTAGGTACAGAAACCCCTTGAAAAAAGAAAAAAAAAAAAAAAGAAAAAGAACAAAGAAAAAAGAGAAAAGTTGCATCAGGTAAAGGGTAAGGATTCACTGCAAGTCAGTAAGTTACACCAAAGAAGAACAGAAGTTATTATGAATGTATTTACACAACTGCTAAAGTACACAAATACAGTGGTAGTACAAATGAAGTGCTTTGAGATACTGGTTTATACACAGGATTATATAGACAGTTTAACTATTTTCTGCATGATGGAATTTAACTATTATGAGGACAAAAACTGCCCACAAGTGAGTACAATTCTAGAAGTCTGCAGTCATCTTTTAAGTATAGTACAATAATCTAATGGTCCAGATACATACGAAATAAAGGCTGTTTTTGTAAGTCCCTCAAACATTACACTATTAACCACAGATATTTACAAGGAAAGCACAGTGAAGTGTAAAACTGCTCAAATGGTAGTGCACATGCCTAAAATACCAAAGTTTAAGCAACTGAGGAAATAATTCTCTTATTCAAATTTATCAATCCATTAAATTCTCACGGTTTTCCACTATACTCTCCTCAAACACACATTTCCCCAGTCTGACCCAGAGTACACACAATCAAATAGCTAATGTTATGAAAACATCCAAAGAAGAATGATAATACTTAGTATGTGTACTTTCGAGAGCGGCAAAGAAGAATTTGTAAACACCCAAAAATTAAAAACTACTCTCCATAAAAACCTGAAGGTCAATACACCTTTAAGAACTGTCTCCAGGCAGGAAGATTTTCTCAAAATACCTAACTGTTCAAACAAAATCTCCGTACACACTTTAATTTCCAGCACAGAACTTCCCATAATTTTAGTTATAATAGTTCTGGTACTGTTCCAAGTACTGTAAGGACAGAACACATACTTTAGTGAGACCAGTTACAGTAACAGACAATATGAAGAATTTCCCAGATTCCACAACCAACAGAAGCCAACAACCGAAGCATGCTGCGTCATTCATGCCTAGATAATGACTCTGGGCATACTCAGGTTGAATATACTTAAGAATTTAATATGATATGCATCTGAATTGTAAAAATTCTCTGGATTTTACAGCAAGAAGGTGTCTAGGGTGTGGTTGTTTCTTTTTTTGTTTAAGAATTCCTTTTTTGAGTCTTGGCACATAACAGAAGGCCTAAATCGATGTATTTGTATATTTATAAACATGTGGATACTGAATGAAACATGCAAATTCACTGAAGAGTCAGCAGCAATGTCTATTTTGCACTTGTAAGAGACTCCAAGCTAACCAGCCTCAGAGAAAAGGAAACAAAATTTTCCCAGTAAAAACAACATTTCAAAGTATCCATTCACCCAAACTAAGCAGAGAGACAGAACAAGCTTCCTAATTCTAAATCCCTCAAATGCCAGTCTTTCACTTTGTCCTTCATGTTCTTTACAAAAAAGAAATCCATTATTACAATCTCTACTATACTTAAGACTCTCCTGCAGGGTACTTAGTTCTCCTCTTCTATGAAACACAAGTATTAAAAATTCCTTTGTGCTACACAGAAAGTTAAATGTCCAGTGTGAATGAAGACAGAAAACAGTAAAATAAATTTCTAACAGTTTTAAAAATTTCATGAGAAAACCGACTCAGAATGGGACAACACATGAAAGTGAACAATTTAAATAACATCATATGGTTTTGATTCATTTACATGTTCCCTGGCAGACTAATCTTTTAAACAAGAAATTTCAAGTCATTGTCTTTAGATTAGGTTTGTTTATAGTCTACATTTTTAAATCAGACAAAAGCAAGAGTTCTTTACAGAGAAGTAAGCCAATAATTTTAGCAAAATGATACAAAAAATTTTCTTAAACCAAGTAAAAGATTTATAGTTACAGTAGAATAATAAAAAGGGAGTAAAGTCTGCCGCCTGTGGAGGGAAAACTGAAATGGCCGTCCAGTAACAGGCGGTGAACTCTGTAAACCATCTTTCTTTTCCAGCCCCGTTACCACAGGGTTTTCTTAAGGTCACTGGGTTTCTGGCAAAAGCGTCCTGTAATGGCAGCTGCTGGAGTCTCTGCAAGTTCCTCCAAGCGCCTTTTAGGTCACATGGAGAACTCCAATTTCCACTCTAGTTTAGGGTATATTTGCTAGTAAAGCCATTGGTAACATGGGAGATCAGCCATGCATTCATTATCTGCCCTCCATGGCAAAATAATTTTCATCGGTGCACAGCAGACTGGAGAACACTGGTAGTAACCCGGGCAGGAATCTACCAAAGCCAAAAAACAAGACAACATCAGCACATATCCTTTCAGTTAACATACAACTGTCTCGCAATGTACTTTTAAACTATTAATTGCCAAAATTTAAGTGTGTGGATTTAAAATACAATGAGCAATACAATGTTTCACACCCACCTGTAGCTACACAAAGTTCCCTGTTATTTTCCTCTTTTACTACAAGTTACCATGGAAAATTGACCTTTCAAGCCAGAGGGGATGTTTTGAAGAAAATTAGACAGAGCATAAACATTTGCAGAAGAAAGAACCAACCAGATGAAAACACTATGAATGCACAGTAATAGACTTAATTAATTAGTAATTAATTTTCAATAGATAATTGATTAAAAAAATAAATTAAGAAGGTAAATAGTTTTTCAATAGCTTTTCACTTTCCATAGGACATTGTGTTAAAAGATACTTCTTGTATTTCCATAGCTTGACCTACTGAAGTAAGAGTGCAGCATTATTTCAGTACCACTTTCACCATGAAAGTGAAAAACAACCATACATCTCTGCAATTTAAGAAGCGAGAAACATCGAAGTAGTAATCAGTATTTGTTTCAGTTGTGAACAGCTACAAATACTAAGGCATACAGTATAGGCCAACCAATGCAGACACAACCCAGATCAGAATGTGCGTGTCTCCTGCACACAGGCTTTTCAACGCAAAGGTTTAGGTTTGCTTTTTTGCATTTTTAATTTTTTTTTTGGTGTTTTTTACTAACTGGTCTTTAAAGTGTTAAACTGCCATTTACAGTTGGATCTTTTTAACGTTATGAAGTGTTCATGAAGCAGGTTGTGCAGAATAAGCCAAGCACACAAAGCAGAAGGAGAAAACAGAAGAGAAATAGCAGGATTCTTCACCAACTAGAGATACAGGTTTATAATGCAAGCTTAGGCTTTATAGAGAAAGTGAGACAGCTGACAAGAGGTATACAATAGAATTAATTAAGGAACAGAAAAATCTCACAGCTTTTTTATTAATAAGTAGCAAATCAAAGAAGCTCTTGAAATACTTAAGAAAAGCATCCCTCAGTCATTAAGGTTCAGATTCCAACTGAAAGCTGTTTTTTCTCTTGTGAAACCTGTTATTGCCAGAAGCAGAACAGACTAAAAAGCCAAAAGCTGCACACAGAAAGGCAGAAACTTCTACTGCACTGAACAGTGGAAAGGACTTTGTATACCCAAATTCAAATCCATCTACCTCTGAGATGCTCATTCTTGTTAGTATGTGAATGTTTTTTTAAATATAAATCTGAACAGATCTGAGTATTTTTAAAATGAGAGCATGGAGAAGAATATAAAACAGTGAAAAATGGACATGGCTGTAGTAGAACATTCCATTCATGACAAGACAGAGCCTCATTTGAGCAATACTGTCAACTGAGTCTTCATACAAGTGTTTTGCTTTCATGATTCTGAAGCAGATCTGGTTTTCAATGGATGACATACTGCTGCATCAACATGCTTGGAAAGACATGTAATTCTCATACAGCTAAAATTTAGACTTGGTTATTTTATTGTTGATACTTGAGCAATTTTAGAGACCTTTCAAGTCACTATTATTTGTCAATTCTGTTTAAGTCCAAGTGGAACAGCAGCAACAACTGAGCTTTTGGAAAGACGCTTACTTTTAGGTTAGAGAAAAATCAATGCTTCATCAAGCATCTGACCAGAAGGCACAGATACAACTATGAGATCACGTGAGTAGAAGGAGAGAAGTTGGATGTTTCCAAGGAGTTTTTTCCCCACCCCATACAAAGTTTTGGTGTCTAATGAGAAGCACTCACCCAGTGCTGCCTTCCAACGAAAGGAGACGAGCAGCTACTTGCCATGGTGTTCGAAAGGAATGCTATTCTGAGGTAGGGGAAAAGACAGCAATTTGTAACAGTTCCACTGCCCCAATACATAAAGATGTCTTAAAAAAAACCCAATCTGAATTTGCAGTAGCAACTCTATCTTTTCAGAAGCTTTGATTTCAGACTTCTGTAAGACATTTCCATCATATTAAGAGACACGTAAAAGAAACAAATCATTAATTCTCAAAGGAAGCTGAGAGGGTCAGAAGAACAACGCAGAGTATGACGCCTATTAAGATGGATATGTGGAGAAAGATTTGCGGATGCGGAAATGGAATATGCAGAAGCACTGGAAGTATGGCACAACACTTAAGTTATTCAACGCCATCATTGGCTATAGTCTTCCAAGAATTTCTTCTGTGAAAGAGACTTAATCAAACATGTCTTTGTGCAGCATTTCAATCTTTCCTTCCAACTACAGAGAGAATACCTGTATTACCAACAGGAATTTGCCACAGCTTTGACTGTTGGGCGCTGAACATGCTACATTCAAGAAAAAAAATTTAAACAATTTGCTGTGTAAACACAAGCAGTTAGACTGAACCTTTCATTGAAGGAAATGAAGACTACTCACCCATAACTAGACTCTTGAGATGATCACTGCTTTCAGGATGCAGTCTGTGCATGTGGACCGACAGAACGGATTCAAAGTAGTTTTTACTGGAATACTCATCACCTCATTTACTACCTCCTTTACTATGCCTCTTAATGTTTAAAAACTATGTGTAAAGGAGACTTAGGGAAAAATTCACTTGGTGAGTTTAAGAGCAGAAGGATCTTTTAACAGTTGGTATGATTTTTGGTTCAGACCTGTAATTTAGGCTTGCTTTAGACTTGAACACACCACTTAGAAATTAATTCAGTATTGATGCAAAGGCAGATAGATTATCTACATATTTTAGAAGTTGTTTCAGTGGGTAACTACCTTCACTTAGACCTCTATTTTGCCTTTCTTTACTTGTGAGTGGTTTTAATTTTAAGCAATAGGTTCTTCACGTTTTCTCCTTAAACATTAATTCCTGCTAAAATCATTGTGTCTCAAACACTACACCAATTCACTCAAGATACTTTCTTAGTTTTCAGACAAACTAAAAGAAGTAGATTTGAAACTCTTACACTGTACAATCTGTTCTCCCAATCCATCTCACTAATGACACAAAATAACATCTCTAGTTCTGTTCACTACTGTATCACACATAGATTCAAGGAGGAAATTGTGCTCTTTCATTACGAAACCACACTAACCTCTCCAACATTACACCTGCCTCCTCAGTCATTACTTACCACAGATACAGTTCACCCATAAAGGAAAATGGCCTCAACTCCTTCATCCTAACCAGAATCTGGAGCACTGCAGGAATACACATTTGAATAGACTGTGCTCAACCGTTCAGCTCCTACTGAAGTTTATCATTGATGTGAACTCACAACTTGCAGGTTTTTTTGCTGTTGCACTCATTTAATATAATCCAAAAAAGCACTGAATAATAGGTGCCAAAGAATTTACACAATTTCATCAGAAACACTTAAGTGTCACGAACCATTTCACAGACTGGTAGGGAATAAATGTGGGGAATAAATGACACCCATTTTGCTATGCTTCCCAATTACCATTTTTCCACGAGCATTAAATTTCTCTGAGGATGCTTAGTTTTCATAAGAGAACTTCAGTTCTTTCCTATTATTTACATTCATACTCTTTGTTTTCCTGTTTCAGTCTGACCTGATCAGAATTCAGTCTGGCAAAAAGAAAGATAAAAACGTGGAGTAGTCATCTTTAAGAACTTTACTTAGAGGCAAGTAGCCTTCCTTGTTTGAGTCACCTCTGCGCATTTCACTGTCCAAAATTTAACAAGCAGCAGCCTTTCCTCTAGATGAATAGAGCTGGAGATTACAGATGCACCGCTGCCTTACCAAACCAAGGCACAAAGCAAACGAAGTAACAAAACTAACTTACCAAGTTATAAGTAAGAACTGTAACAAATGTAGTTCTCAACAGAAAACATTCGCAGATGTGCATGGCAAATGCTAAAAGTTGCTTTCTACCAGGAGTATAGCTTAAGCACTTCCTGAAAAAGGACCTGTGGTAGTATATTTACTTAAGACCTACTAAGGAAATTAGGACACTTGGAATGGACAACCAGTTGCTACTTGTTATGGATCTCTTGATAAGAAGTGATACGGACGACTCTCTATATTCTTACATCTCTCCAATCAAAATTCTCTTTAATGACTTTGCCACGTAACACAAATATTTTATGTTTTCCTAAGAATAAGATCTAAAAATAATTGGAAACTCATGGCTGTAACTGTTAGCCTGGCTAACATCTAAGGATAAATTTTGATTACAAAAGAGCTACTTTAGTATTATGAAGACTGTAAAGAGCATAAGCTATCAACACCTGCAGCTTGGACCATCTTGCCTGCTAGAGAGTGGGAATTGGGAAAATGAAAAGTGAATTTTCTCTAACAAGCTCAAGTGGAAGTGTTATAAGCTGAAGTCTGAGAAAGTGTTTCAGCCACACCACCCAAGTTGCAGAAGGTGAAGGCAGGGATCAGGAAATGAAGAACCATCCACTGTGGAAGAAGACCAGGTTTGGGACTGTTTAAGGAACCTGAAAGTGCATGAGTCTGTGGGACTAGATGACATACATCCATGGGTTCTGAGGGAATGGGCTGAGTAAATGGTTACACCACTAATCATCATATCTGAGACGTCATGGCAGTCCAGTGTAGTTATCTCTGACTGGAAAAGGGGACAACATAACCCCCAGTTTTATAAAGGGAATATAGGCCAGTCTCACCTCAGTGCCTGGCAAAACCATGTAACAGATCCTCCTGGAAACTTATGTTAAGGCACAGGCTAATAAGGAGGTGATTGGTATCAGACAACATTGTTTCACTGAAGGCAAATTGTGCCTGACAAATTCAGTGACCTCCTACAGTGGGGCTAAGCAGTGGTGGACCAGGGAAGGGCCAGACATCATCCACCTGGACTTGTGCAAAGCACTAGACACTGTCTCACATGATATTCTTGCCTCTAAACTGGAGAGACACAGCTTTGACACACGAACCACTTGGTGGATGAGGAATTGGCCGGATGGTTGCACTGAAAGAATTGTGGTCAGTGAATCAATGTCCAAGTGGAAAGCAGTGTTGAGTGGTGTTTCGTTATTCTGTATGGGGACTAGTGCTGTTCAACATCTTTGTCAGCAACATGAACAGTGGAAACACATGCACCCTCAGCAAATTTGCTGACAGCAAGCTGCATGATGCAGTCAACATGCTGTAGAGAAAGGGATGCCATCCAGAGACACATTAACAAGCTTGAGAAGTGGGTCTCCAGGAGCCTCAGGTAGTTCAACAAGATGAAGTGCAAGGTCCAGTGTAGCAATATATCTGCATAACTTAGGCCATCTTGTGTACCAGCCAAACTGTAGATATTCTTAGCAAACTACCTGTAGTTATTGTTAGCAGAACCCTCAGGAATTCATCAAGGTTATTGAGACAAAAACAGGGCTAAAATAAGAAGAGCCTGAGAAACTGAGTACTAAGAATGCAAAACCTAGATAAAGGAGGCCTGACGTGATAATGGACTTTGACCAATCAGGTGTCCTGAAGGGTGCGTGCAGCACACATGGACAATATGGAGGAACCAATCAAATAATGCGTGATCGCATGAACAAACAGCTTGGAATCTATAACTGTAGCTTAATGTAAACAATAAATGGCTTCTGCTCAATCATATTGATTGAGTGTTCAGAGGTCCCGAACTCATGCAGTCCAGCACGTGGGTCAGGTCAACCTCAAGCATAGGTACAGGCTAGGTGAAGAATGGAACAAAATTAGCTCTGGGGAGAAAGACTTGTTCATGAATTGACTTGTTCATGGATAAGAAGCTCAACACGACCCACCAATGTGCGCCTGCGGCCCAGAAAGCCACTTCATCCTGGGCTGAATCAATAGAAAAGTGACCAGCAACTCGAGCAAGGGGATTCTCACCCTCTATTCTGCTCTTGTGAGACCCCACCTGGAGTACTGGGTCCAGGTCTGGGGCCACCGACACAAGAACAATGGTGACAATGTTAGAATGAGTCCAGAGGAGAGTCACTAAGTTAATGACAGGATTGAAGCACCTCTCCTATGAAAACAGGTGGATAGAGTTGGGGCTGTTCAGCCTGGAGAAGACTTTGGAGAGAACTGATAGTAGCCTCACAGTACCTAAATGGGGATTACAAGTATCTAAAGAAGCTTACAAGAGGGGCTGTTTTACATGGCATGTAAAAAGTGCACATAGTGTCAAGACAGGGGTGAACGGCCTTAACCTGAAGGAGGGTAGATTTATTTTTTAGGAAGAAATTCTTTACTATAAGCGCAGTGAGGCATTAGAACAGGTTGCCCAGAGAGGTCATGAACTCCCCATCTCTGGAGATGTTCAAGGCCAGGCTGAATGAGGTTCTGAGGAACCTGGCCTACTGGAAGGTTCTCTGTCCATGGGAAGGGGGTCAGAATGAGGAGATCTTTAAGGTCACTTCCAGTCCAACCCATTCCACGGGAATCTGTTCAAATTACACAGTCACACACAGCTGTTTGGTCACCATGAGTAGATAACAGCACTGGTTGATTGTCTTAAGAACTAAATGAATACAGCAGTCAATGAATTATTAGTTCCAACTAACTCAAGAGAAGATCCTGACTAGACCACTGCTGAGACTGTAAAGAAGTCAACCAAGCGATCCTATATACTTGGAGCAAAGTGTTGAAAAGAGCAGGTATGAAATGTGCCATTAAGCCAGACCATACTCTTGGCCTGTTTCAAATGATACATCTGGATGCTTAAAGATCACTCAGAAAACTGTCCACTGCCCTCACAGTAATCACATTTTACAAGCTAGACAGAACCAAAACATATTTACAAGGCCAACTGTATTACTTGTATCTTGGAATGTTTACAGTAGTGTCACATGCACACTGAGCAACATGACATGAACATAGCAAAAAAATTAAAGATGCACTTTCACCTAAAACAATCAAGTGGCATCACTGCATTTCCGTCTGTTACGACTATTGCTTATTTATCTGACTGTTAAGAGACAAAGCATCTGAGATTTGCTCAGAATGCCAAAGACCTGGCACATACACTTTTCCAAGAAACCATCTTTAAATTAAAGTAAATGTTCAGGGAGAAGTCTGCATCACAGCCTCACAGAATATCCAAGGTCAAAAACAACCCCTGGAAATCATGTAGCCCAATCCCACTACCCAAAGCACAGTCAACTAGAGCAGGCCATTCAGGACAATGTCCAATTGGGCTCCAAGTTTTTTGGAAAAGGGAGACTCCACAACGTCTTTGGGCAACCTGTTACAGTCCTTGCCTACCTTCATAGTTAAAATATTTCCTTATATGTCTAAATGGAATATCCTGTATTTCAATTTGTGCCCACTCTCCATTGTCCGTTCACTGGATATTGCCGCAAACAGTCTGGCTGCACCTTCTTTACATTCTTCTAACAGGTATTTATACAAAATTGCAAGATCCATACCTATCCAAAATTCTACTCTTTTTGTTTTCATCCTATTTAAAAATACTTCAATGTGAGAATTTCTGGTGGCAGTAACAGCAGTTCAGTGAACAATTTAAGACAGTGAAACTTGAAACCAAAGCCAGTACAGAAAACCTCACCTCTCCCCTATTCTTGCCCAGTCATTTCTGCTCCTGAACTGTTCATTCCTTGTGCAAGCACAAGTATCTGTGCAGCTACATGGTGAAACAACTCATTCAGCTTAAACCACCCTCCAAACGTCACTTCACTTCTGTCACAATGGAATTTTTTTCTTCAACCCAGTTCACTCCAAGTCTTCATTAGAGATATCCACCTGGTAGCCGTCTAAAAAACTGTTCTTTCATATGTAAGAACATGTACTACCCAAAAATAATTAACTCTGCCAATTAAATGATGAAGCCAAAAGGAACTGAGTTAATTTTTGTCAATGTGCTCTGTCAACGAGGAACGAGTCCATGGCAAAAATTATGCAGTTAGAGCTCCTGCGCAATAGTGAGGCATGATGGAAAAACCCCTAGGTCACTGCAACAGTCCCCCTAACATACTGCTTTCCCAGAAATGTTGCAGAATGTCTATAGATTGGCTGATTTTCATTTTGTAAGTAAGACTGAAAGAAAATTGTACAAAGCCAAGCTGCACACTGTTTGGGACAAGACTGTCAATATGCTGAGGAAGGAATGTTTCAGCTATAGCATAGAGTCAGAAACACATTTAACACTGTCAGACCTAAAAAGAAAGATTCCTAAATTTTCTTTGCTAAGTTGATAAATTCAGTGCTGACTATGAATCACTATCATTTATCATCCTGCCATTCTCTTCAAATGAGCCTCCTGCAATGTATCCATCATCCACTCTTACTGGCTCTGAATTAAGAGCACTGCACTACCATACTTCTTCATTACTGCACCTTCCATTCTTCACCAAATGCTTCTTGCCTTTTCTGCACCAATATTCTCTGCTCTGTTGATTTGGAAACACGATTCATGACTTCTCTTACTCTGCTTCTTCACTGGTAACAGATAGAGGAAACTCAACAGGTCAAGGAGCTAAATCCTGTAGGTTAAAATACTGCACCTCAAGAATTTTGCATGCTCTCACTGCTGCTAAAGTAAAAATAAAAATTTCTTTACACCCACATCATTCAGGCTAAATGTCAAGCATTAACATGAATGAACATCATCTGGAAAACCAGTATGAAATCACATCAATTACCTGGTAAGTTCTTTTTAACTTTATCAAATCACCCTCATTTTTTTCAATACACAGAGCTTGGTTTTTTTTACCTGTGAAGTTGACATGCGAGAGGTATCTTGTCGGCCTGTTAGATCAGATGAGGAGATATTGACTGGGGCACCACGATGCAATCTCATACTCACTTTCCTTTCTCGTTCCATACCCGATACTGGCCGAGGAGAGGTGTTGGCTGCAAGAAAACCGGCATTAGACTCTCGTAATGAGAAATGCCATTTTAACATGGTCACTGGAAAAATTACACTCTTGCTGTTTGCACATAAAAATACCACAGAACCAAACATGGAATCAAGGCTGTTGTTCGACATTTCATAGAAATACAAGTATCAATTGCCAGGCAATGAGCATATGCAATTACCTTCAACCTACTAAAAAGCAAGGCAGAAAAAACCAAACCAAAAGGCCAAACTCTGCCCAGAGACAAACTGCCAATTAGAGTAGTCTACAAAATGTACTTACCCAGGTACTTGCTTACTTACCAGCATGTGAAGTTGGGGTAAGGGGAGCAGGAGGAGCAACATCTTGTGTTCCTCTTAGCCTGCCAGAAGCAGTGGAGGGTAATCCACGTACAGCTGGATTTCGTGTATGTCTTAATCTTTCCTCTCGTTCTCGCCTCTCACGTTCAGCATCTTCAGCTGCTCTGCTTGCACCCTAGGGGTCAAGACTAGTGAACAACTTGGGGGATTATTGAGCTTACAACTATAGTTTGGATAAAAAATACTGAAAAGAAAGAACTGGACAATGTGTGAACTGAAGTTTGATAGAGTATCAACTGCTTTGGTAAAATTTCTTGAGAACTGCCATAAGTTTTGTCCATACAGATGCTTGGATAGTCTTCAAAATGCTAATGTACACACATACTGTTATGGCAAATGTTGCATACTGTCTCCTCAGATGTTGCAAATGACCCATGTTAAAGATCAAGGCGGGAAAAAATAGTAATTCCACAACCTATCCTGGTGACTGCCTTAAAGGATCCAAGAAGCCTTCCACATTGAAAGTCTTGTAACTATAACTGGGTTGTCATCCAAGCCTTATAGCATGGATCCCGTATCTCCTGCCTTTCTTAATTTCCTGATTATTTTGTCTGTAGAGTAGAGTTGCCAGGAGGAAAAATGGAAGACAATCATACAGCATCAGTTAAGACACTCAAAAATGATAATGTAGTAAAAAACTCCAACCAAAACCATTAAAAAGTCAAAGTTTTAGAAAGCTATGTGAGCTACTTACAAATTTCAGCATGTTCCAGTCAAATACATAGTCATAGGAGAATCCTTGCCGATGAAAGAGGTTTCTGAATAATTGCCTTAGGTAGGAGTAGTCTGGCTTGTCATCAAAACGCAAAGAACGGCAGAAATTCAAGTATGTGGCAAATTCGGCTGTAATTAAATAAAGCCTATTTTTTATCTTCAGCTTCACATTAGCTTTTTGTAATTCTGAGTCAAAAAAACCTCAAACCTGAAAAGCAGGGAATCTTCTTAATATAAGAAAAAGAGTAACGATCTAATACTAGAAATCCGCCAAAGGGAATACTATGATGTCAACCCTGAAAAATAAATTATTTTTCTATCACAGAGCAGGCAAAGATCTCCTTTGTCAACAGCAGAGAGAACCCAACAGTACAGGTCTTTAACCAAGAGCTGGTGGGGGAGAAAAGGCTAAAAACTTTGCTTGGAATATACTGAACACAATTTATTGTGGGGCATGGAACAGCTTTTCTTTGTTAAGCCACATAGAAATTCATGTCTGCTACATCACAAAACACACAAAAACTTATTCTCCCAGGAAGTCATGCCGCATTTTAAATTTACAATAGTCTGAACACTTTTTTTTAAATAGCAAGCAAAATACTAGTTACAAAGCAAAAAAATGAATACTGTAGTGAATTCAGTGCACCAGGAGAAATAGCAGTATCAAAATACTGGCTTTTGACTTCAGGTCTTCCCAAACAAAATAAGATATTAAATTTATATGAAGAAAGAAATTCTAACAAATGAAACAAGAGAAGCTGATTAGTCTTCCCTGCCTGTGAACCCCAGAGAAAACACGTAGTTCATGAATGTAAAGGAAAATGTGTGAAGTAACATTTGAAACACATCAGAAGTGATGAATATTCATACAACCCCAACAAAAACTATAGTTCTTGTCATTTTAACTGGTTGCTGAAGCCAAGGTCGACAGAGGAGACAGAACTCTTTGTGAAATGAAAACATTCTCTGATGACAGATAGTGTTACTAGGTTTTAAAACAAACTTAAGTATCATTTTACAATACTCAAAAATGGCTTATTATTGTTTTGCTGTAAATAACAAACTGAGAAACAGAACTGCTTTGAGGCATGATGCTTTGATACAGCAGGGTTTCTTATGCCTCTCAGAAATTCTAATCCATCAGCAGGCCAAACCAGATGAACCTGAGACGATAACTCCCAAGTGAAACAACTGCAATAGGTAAGAGGTGCATGTGACTCTACAATCCAATTCATCCAAGAAACAGTACCCACACACATAGAGGCAATTTGTTAAAACACTTTGTCTGTTATAAATTATGCAGCCAACAGGTGCACAAAAAATACAGCGCAAATCCTCATGAGGGCCCTTCAACACTTGTGACAAGGGATCACTAGAAATGCTCTATGAACACAATAGACCTCAGTCTTCAGCACAGTATTTTTACCACACATGGCAAAATCATGGGGGGGGTAAGGAAGGGGAAGCAGAGAGGGAGAGATGGTGAAAAAGAGTAGTAGCATTTAAAGTAAAGAAAGGAGATGTACCACTAAAACATGAACACATAGGCCTAGTGTCACAGAAGAGTAACTTACAAGGATATCCTTTACACAAAACCTCAATGGGTGTAGACATTTTCTTTTCACTGATACGTTCGTATTTCTGCCTCTTTGTTGCTGCTTTCAGTCCCTGCCAGGGGAGGGAGCCCAGGTTAAAATACATCAGTACATAGCCCAAGGACTCCAAGTCATCTCTGCGAGATTGCTCTACAACAGCATAAAAAAGTGAACTCATTAGGTTTCATTTTCTATCAGAAAAACAAAAGTCTGTGCAACAAGACTGTTATAAAAACCCTTACAAAAACAAGAGACAGCTGAGAGTTACTATGCCCACAATAAACTCGTTCAGTACAAGAAAAGCCTATTATCCTTGCAGTTATTAAATTCCTGAGCACTACAAACTGACTGAATCCCACCTAATCAAGATATGCAAGACCACGCATGCTGCACTCTTAAGTGTTAAAAATAGGGACTCTCTCCTATGCCTCCACAAAGCAGCATCCACTTGCACTAAAATTATACACATCAACACTTCTTAAATTTCTGTTTATTGCTTTCTCCAGCTCACCAATTCCAAGATGAGTGTTGATGGATGCATAACGGGCAGTTCCCGTTAAATTTTTATTTTCACGATATGGAATATGTTGGTGAGTTCGAGCATCTCGATACTTCTTTGCTAGTCCAAAGTCTATAATGTAGACAAGATTGCCTTTCTTCCCCAGGCCCATTAAGAAGTTATCTGGTTTCACATCTCGGTGGATGAAGTTCTTAGAGTGAATATACTCAATTCGACTAATCTAAATACAGAACCACAAAAAAAAAAAAAAAATCATTGTGGAGAGAGTAAGCACACATTTTCTTCTGAAAAAAACCACTAGCAATTCTGTCTTAATAATGAAAGAGACAATTCTCCTTTTTATTGTAAAATATAAGAGCATTAAAGAGAACATAATTTAGAAGACAATAGACAAACCTTCTTTCCAGCTCTTTGCTCACGTCTATTTTATATCTGTTTCCAAAAACTTTCTTGGGGAAATTTCTTAAGTCTTTGAACAGTGTAACACCTGGTTTCCAAACAGTGCTAACTGGTCATCACTTTTGACAGGATAGTTTGGATTGACAGAAAAAGAACTAATTTTGAATCTTTTCTCTATTAATACAACCTATTCAGCTCTAAATTTTAGAAATAAAATGTATATAATCTATCAAAAAATTTCAATATCCCAACATATTGCACTATGAAAATAACAAAGCCATTTCCTACCATTTGGTCAGCAAGTAATAGGACAGTCTTGAGACTAAATTTCCTTGAACAAAAATTGAAGAGATCTTCAAGACTCGGTCCCAACAACTCCATCACCATAACATTGTAGTCCCCTTCAGCTCCACACCACTTAATTGTGGGAATACCCACTAGGAAAAAATAAACCATTTATTCAGTATAACAATCTGATGTATATAATTCATACACACAAATCTTCAAGGCTCTTAAGATGAATTCTGAGGGTCATTACCATTAATGTTTCCATTTACAAGGAAGTTTAATATTTTATGCTACCTTTGGACATTCCAAAATTAAATGCTTGATAACTTCCAGCAGAATCAATACAAAATTACAGCAACAGAGGTCTAAAAATAGCCTTTTTTCTCTTTCCCAGAAACCTTCCAGTCTTTGTACTTACCTTGTAACTTTAAAGTATTGAGCATCTTTGTTGTATTTAAACCCTATGCATTTTACTGATATTAATACCCATGTAGTCTCTAAGATGCAATAAGGCACAAATCAGAAGAGAGAAAAGAAAGACCCTGACAAACCACTAGATCACTAGATACTATTACTGAAGAAGGTCTTAGAAATTAACTTAGTTTCAAAGCCTACAAAGTCACCATGAAATACCTGTCTCTTTCAAAATTTGCAATGAATTTCCACCCTTCCTTCACATTCTTGTCTTCTCCTTCAGCTCCATGGTATTTGCTGTTTGGTGAATCTCTACCAAAGTAGCATTGACTACCAGATGCATTATTCATTCTGTTTCACAGTATGATAATTAGCCCAAATTTACGGAGGAAGTCAGGAATCTTATTTCACACAAAAATGTAGAAATGGTAAAATATTTTGAAAGAAACCTGTATATAGGTGGCCTTACTCAGATTTTCAAATGCCTTACACTGAGTTAATTCTATGCATTTTGGTGTGAAATGCCGTAATTCACCGAATTTAAAGGAAGCATGTTACTCTATGAAGGCAATTCCAGTTAGATGCTGGTGGCAACTGAATGAGGCAGGAATTAAAAAATCACCAAATGCAAATACACATTATTATCCATTTCTAGAGGCCTTATTACCACACTTGGCATTCGAGATCTTTTTGGAATGTACTCTTTATGCAAAACGTATCCTCATTTAGGAAGAATTCAAAGAACTATGAAACAAATGCAAAACTGAACTACACAGGGTTTATGTCCCAGAACTGCACAGGAATCTTACATTTCTGGAACTCCAAAATATGAGTAAGTTACTGTAGCAGAGCAACACACAGTAGCTATGAAGTTGCTGCACTCCTATTCTCCACTATTAATGCCATTTTGTCTTTAAACTCTCCCAGCAAGGAAACATTTTAAACTCAGAATAAACAATACTAACACATACAACAAAAATTAACCTGAATTGTAGAAGTTTAGAATTGTGCTACGATAATAAGCAAGTCATATGAAATGGTCCAAAGCAGTGGTTACCATCTTTCCCTGATCCACGAGAACCAGAAATAAATCACTCTTCTGGGACCAAACTTCGTTTCACATTGCACAAGGTCTTCCCATTTTAATATTTTGGGAGCCATGAGAAACTTTGGAGATCTTACTGATTATCATGAAGCATGGCAGCCATGGATTTGGAACTGCTCCTCTACAACCCTTGCAGAACTGAAATGCTGCTCTTCATCTACCCTGCTACCTTTACCACTTTCTCCTTATCTGTCAAAAGAGATCCCAAACATTAACTGCCAGGTGGCAGATAGATCAAAACCAGTAAAATCTTTGAAGAAGGAAAATAGTTTGCTTGCCTCCACCCTGCATCATTTTGTAGATTTTACTCTCGATGTGGAGCTGAGGATGTTTGGTTTTCACACATTCCAACTTTATTGCAACCTCCTCTCCAGCAGCAATATCAGTTCCTAAAAGCACAAGAATTTAAACATTGGTCAAAATATTTTTAAGATGCATTTCCTTTGCCAAGCCTGAAACAAAACAAACACCAACAAATTATTTCTCAATGGCAAACATCCAGAGATTAAGTACTTTTAGCCATGATTATCTAAAAAATTCTTCTGAAACCTCACAGATACTCACCAACAGACTAGGATTACAAGAGACAACTATTAGACATTGTAGCACAAGAAGTCAAAATTGCTATCCCATTAAAAAAAAAACAAAACAAACCCAAAACAAACTATAAAAATAAACCAAGTGCATCTTCTCAGGGCAGTCTTTCCACTTTCAGTTTGTGGTAAAAAAAATCTCAGAATTAATATTTACTAACGTGGAACACAGCCCTGCCAATGGAAGAATTCAAATCACCTCCTCTTATGTCTTGGAAATAGAGACTGCAATTGCCATGGATCTCAACATACTCCGGCTGTACCCTGACACCTCATTTTACTTGGCTGGAAGACAAATTATCTAGACTGAAGAACCTGCAGTCCGCAAAACCTTTAAATCTCATTAAATTCTTGTTTCAGGAATCTAGAAACAGCTTACCTGTTCACTTTCAAAGTACATAGGGAGAAACAGACATTCTTAAAAAGAAATAGTCAAGAAAATACACACTCTCACAGCCAAGCAACTTACAAACCACAGGAAAAGAGGAATTAGCAAAAGGAAATGTGTGCCACTTTATCACAGACATATTGCCAAGTCTCTCTATTTTCAGAATCTGGCCCTTTTCCCCTTCACCTCATGGTTCAAGACCGTCTGAAGAACATGACCTACTGTTTGATCTGATTCCCACTTTCAAAAGCCTAACTTGAGGTTCACTGGTTGTTTTGTTTTGTCAAGAAACAGCAAATGATCTTTTTGTACTCACTTTTTCAATGATCAGGATTGCATACACTTTTATACTACCTCACCTTCCCTTAACTCTTTTCAGAATGCAAACACACTTGTCATTGCCTGTATAAGTGATTTTTAATTACTGCAGATTATTTCCCTTTTCTCTTAACTGTACTTCCATAATGACCTTCTTTAGAGTCACAAAAAGCAATTAAGACACATGTGCCTAATTACGTATTTTTCTGCCTGCCTATTTTTCCCCTATGTTTTTCTTTGACCATTACAGTGACCTAACTTTCATAGTTGCAAAATCCTGTTCCTGTGATTAAGGAGCTACTTCAGTGCTTTATGGGCTTTTATCCTATAAAGTCAGGAAAACTAAGGCTAACATCCCACACCTCAAAAAGGACATGACTGTTCACTTTTGCAGGAACTGATACTGCATGGAATCATCTGAGCTCATGCAAGACTATGCGTATTTTTTATGTTAATAAAATGTCTTTCCATTTGCATGCACACGTGGGTATCAAAGTGGTGTTGCAGGAACATTGAGTTTCTATGAGTGAACACCCCAGCAGGTATTTATTAGGCATTTCACAATGCACCCTAAAAATCAACAAAACATACGAAGCTCGCTCTAGAAGCACAACTCAAGGCCATCAGCTAAAAAATGCAAAAGAAAAATAAGGCAGTACATGAATCTGTCTCATGTGACTGTTTTTTATCTAGCATAACAGGTGATAGGATCCTGGATTGTTACTTTAGTCACAGTACAATCACAGCAACTGAAAGCTCTTCAATATGTAATCTAGTGTTTTTCACATTTCATGAATGAATTATTTTGGTGGACTTTGCATTAATCATGCTGAACATCAACCCAGAGATTTGAAAGCATGTATCAACAACACAAGGAGGAAGGACTTAATACTGACCTCCCCACCTCAAATGAAAGTCTCGATTCTGAACCGCACAACTCCTCACCCTTCTTGACTACCCTTGTTCTCCCAAGTTCTACAGGTGCCAAAATCAGGGAGGGTGTAGAATGAAGACCATATTAACTGATAAGCGATCAACAGCAATGGGGTTGTTTTGGGGTTCTGGTTGGTTTGGCTTTTTAAAAAAAACTTTTCTAATCCAAAACAGACACAAATGCATATAATGGAAGATATACATCTCTCTAAAGACAACTGCAGACTTCTGTGGTTGATTAACATAAAAACTGTGTGGGAGGATCAGGACCTGTATTATCAGGATCAAGTTCTGCTCAATGCACTATTAAACTTACTTGATAGACTGAGGTCTCAATCTGGTAGGTCACTTCTTAGCACACTTGCTCTTGCCAAGAAGTCTTTACTACCTGAGAAAGCCAAGATCCTTACCCTGAACTTCCATGTAAACCCTCTCCATCAAGACAAGATATTTCATACTAAAATAATGCAATTAATATTTTTGAGTTCAGCAAAACCAGTGAGAGGGGCACAAAAATGGAAATCATTTTGCCAAGCAATCCAGTGCTTGTCCCCAAGTAGGGACTTTTGTCTACACCTTAAACCTGAGACAAAAGTTTCTAAAATTTTACAGTGCCCTGTATTTCACCAAAAGCTTAGCTTCCTTTAAGGAATATGTAATATTTGACAAGCAGCAGTTCTATGAAAGTAATCATTAAAAAGTAGTAACAAGCAATATGAGAAGTCACAATTTATAAGTGAAAAGGAAAGACTAAAGTTGTGAAAGTTTTTTGGTTTTTTTTTAATGCAAAATTCTAATTTGTAATTGCAAAGTCCTCTTCCCTAAGGAAGGCCTTGGAAATAATTTTAATTAGTTCACAACCTAAAAGTCATTCTTCGGAAAAATATAAACATAACACAAGAAACTACGAAAGCACTGCGATTACTCTGTTCTCATGACTCATTCCTACCTGACCTCACGGTCTGGGCAACAAAACAAACGCTTACTCTGATCCACTCCTGTCCACCTTTTATACTATTTAGAATATCCGTGTATCAATTTCTTTCACATCTTCCTCTAGAAGATAATATAGGTGAACTCCTAAAACTTTACTTTCTTTAAGTTGTCCATGGTCATTTATGGTCATCAGTGCCTTACATTTAAAAATCCTGTCCCACAGACCCCCATTCCAAATTCCAGAAGACAAATTATGAAGGACAAGAGGAAAGAATGTGAAAGAATGTGAAAGAACTGTGCTTCTAACAGTGTTGTTGGCTCCTTATTCCAAAGTAAGGAAAAAGGGAAAGGGTGGGAAAAATAGAGGAAGTCCCTCCCCTCTACTTCGGAATGTCCTCAGAAGCTTCGTAGCTGCATGTAAGACAAAACCTGGGGACTGGAAACAGGCAAAAATAGTCAAATCTTTCTTTTCAAAGCATAAAATTGAGCTGTGAATGTACACTGAAGTAATCCACAAAGTCACTGAGGCCTATCAGAAGGAATGTGTACTTAAAAATAAATAACGACTTCTGAAATAACATTAGAAATTATTTTAAGACACTTATGTCTACTGTACAGTCTGAACAACCGAGCAATCGCTGGAATTTTTTTAGAAACTGACCACATTTCACAACCATGAAAAACAGTTTTCATACATCTGTTCTACCAGATAATGGTAGGCAAACCTAGACTCTACAAAAGGCTTCAGTTCTTGAAAGACAGTACTTTCCCCTGGAAAAATAAACCCATGCCACCAGCTGGATCTTCCATTCACGTACTTCCATGCTAGTTACTGGCTCAGGCATGACATCTGCAGTAAGCCCTGAAATTAAATCCATTACTATTATTTAGAAATAAAAAAAAGTAAAACCCAGATAATTTATTGCAAAAAATTCAGTATGGCATTAATATATACACTAGCATACAGGAGAACTATTACTTTCTGTGCAACTTCACTGGTTTGAGCTGCATGCATAGAGACAAAAGTGGCACATAAACGTTTATTTCACTTGCACTTGAAATTAATACTGTAATACAGTCTGATTTATTTGAGCAATAGTTAAAAGTTAATTTTTTTCAAATCATCTAAGACTTTTTAGATTTTAATGCTGTCCTAATTTTCCCCCAAAAGCCCAATGGAAGCCAACAAGGATTTTTGCACAAGCTTTACCACAATCTTCTATGGTAATGTCTTCAATCTTCTATACATGCACTGCAGAGAGGAACGACCATGTTCTCTGTCTCTAGACAACCACATACCTTCAGTTTTCATCAGGCATATGATCTGTCTTAGGGACAAACAGTATTTCATTTTCTGTAGACAAGCAGCTTTAGGTAACGAATTATTTTGGAATGCCAGCTGTGCACTGCAAGATGAAGCCCTGATGTCTAGAAAAACAACCTTCACCTCTCATACTGCATGCACTGCCAAATATACCACATAAGCTAGCAAGTGACATTATTTTTATCTTCCACAAATACGCAGTCAATGAACCTTAGTCCCTGCAAGCTCCACCTTCCCCCTCTCCCCTCCCCTCCCCCTCTTTCCTGATTTGCTTTTCTAAGTTAACAAAATTTTCAAAAGCAGAGTATTTATGTCTACGGCACGGGACATAACACTCGTATTTCTTTGGATTTAACCCACTTCGAGTGGCTTGAGGCTTTGCCGAATATGCTGAGTATTTTAAAAATATCTGCTTTCAAAATTCGTTGTACCCACTACCTGTGCTTGTCATAAGCAACAGCAGTAGGCTATTATGTTAGAGAACTATAATAATGGACTAGCAAAGATAATTCCAATCCTGTACGTTTTACAACAGCATAGCGATCACGACTAGGCGACAGTCAAGCAACAAGATTAGCCAAACAACGAGGATTATTTGAAGGATTTAAAGTTTTTTTTTTTACTGCAACCTAATCACCTGTAGTTGTGTTGGGTTTTTAGGCCTCGTAGGAGAAAGAAATATCGTTCTGACAATTTTTCCTAGTCCACTGCACCGATATTTAACGCTGGTATATGTTTCTTTCCCAGAACGTTTTTCCGAATGATGTGGGTTATAAGGTTTTTACGGTTTATGTGATTTTGAGGTTTTTTCTTCCTTGTTTTCAAATAAGGCGATTTTTATCCTTACACCCATTTTACAGAAGTGAACAGTGCCCAAGGTCACTAGACAGCAATGAGAAGAGGCAGCCGAGTAACTAAAATTCCCGTTTTCCGCACTGTCCAAATTAGGACATGATGTCAACGAAATACTAAATTACTGCTGCTGTGCCTCTAGTCCAGGTATTTGCCTGACCCGGCTAGGGCCTCGATGTTCTCCACACAGCCATAAAACGGCCAGCTAAATCCCTAGCGAGCAATCCTCCTTACCCAGGTAGATATCCCCGAAGGAGCCGCTCCCGATCTTCCGGCCCAGCCGGTACCGGTTCCCAACCCTCAGCTCCATGGCGGCAGCTCGCCTCGTCCGCGACCCGGTTCTGTAGCTCTGCCTGGCCTGATGGCTCTCGTTCTGATGCCTCACAGTCCTGCGGTTTCGGATGCCATCGCGACTTTGGTCTCGCCACTCGATACTGGAGAGACAGGCAAGACCGTCGCAGCAGCTCCTGAGCAAGATGGACACGGATTATCGACACGACTGGCCCCTCAGCCGCCGCGGCCCCGAGCCACCATACTGCGTGACCTCACTTCCCTAGCGACGGGGGCGGAGCGCGCTGCCGCAGGGACGGACGCGCGGCGGGCAGGGCGCGGAGCGGATGCGATCCCAGCTCCTACGTGCCGCCGGTCTCCCGGTGTTCGGCTCGGGCGGAATCGGGCGCCGGTTCCTGCCCCACCGCATCGGTCTGTCCCAGCCGCCTGCCAGGCGGCGAAAGAGGCCCGCAGTCTTCTGGGTGTGTGGTGTCGTCGTCCCCGCGGCCATCGGTCACCGCAGATGAGCTCCGGCAGCGCTGCGTTCCGAGGAATGCCTATTTGACCGGTGCGGGGAGGGGAGGGGCAAGGACAAAGTCTGAGACGTGACCCCCGCAAATTTCAGGGGAAAACCATGTTATTCTTGCCGGGGAGTAGTGTTGGGATCTCCTCTGCCTCTCCGGATGAGGAAGAATTTCTCTAAGCGTAGTCGTAAGCAGATCGCCGCCGAGCACGGCAGGGCCTGTGTGCGTAACCATGTAGTGTGTGCACATGTGAAGCTGTGTATTTGTGAAGCCTTATACTGTAAAAGTTGTAAGACATTAATTTAATGTCGTAGATGGCTGACAGCCGAGCCACTGGAAGTACAGAGTAAGGGATTGAGAGGGAGAGAGAGACAAAGATACATCTGAACTGTCAAATTCTCCCAGCAGCTCTGAGTGGGAGCTGCAACGAGTCCTGGACCCATTAGTCCATGTTGCCCCTCTTTGGCATCCCATCCCTACCACCCCAACCTTCTCCCACTGATGAATTTTTTTTTGTTTCCCTGCACCTCTCCCATTCTCCAAGCTCCCATTTTCTCTCTCGTTCTACCTGTTTTCTTTTTCTTTCTGCACTTCCGTCCTCTTCCCCACTGCTCTTGTCTTTATCCTCTGACTCAGTCCATTGCTATTTTTATCTTATTCCATTTATTTGTCTTCAAATTCTTTTAACTTCTCCCATATACCCTCTAGGTTTTTGTGATGTCCCCCCAACTTTTATTTCCTCTCTTTCTGTGTCCCATATTCTAAGTACACTTTCTCTTTCTTGGGTGCTGTCATTCCAGATCCCAATGTTTTAGTTGTCATTCCCTCCTATGCTCCAGGCAGGGCTCTGATTTATTTCTGCATTTGAAGAGGAGATGGGAGGGCAGAGGAAGCTGGCTGAGCCCTTTTTGCACTCTGCATGCACTGGTGTAACACAGGGCTGCGTGTCCTGTAATGGAGGAAATGCAGAACAGACAGTCTCATGAAACTTTATAGAAAATACTCACACCGCAGCCTCAAAAGCAAAGTCGAGCTCCCGGAAACACAGCAGAGCCTGGAAATGCAGCAGAGCCTCAGGAAATGCTGCACTGACTTGTGCCAGCAAGCCCTGCATGTTTTCATTACTTATAGAGAGCTGGAGCTGAGCACAGCAATGTGCACTAAGTACAATGCACTGTACACATGAGAGGAAGCTCCAAAAATAAATGGTCTGACTGCACCAAAGGAGTGCAAAAAGCAACACAAAACACACGTGGACGCAGGGCAGCATTTTGAGTTGGAAAGTGTCCGGAAATAGGGTCAGTCTTAAAAACCATGTTTAGGAAAGAACTGGTATTTGTGAACTCTGGGTTAGAACAGAGGGAAAAGCACAAAGCCAGTAACAGTGGCAAGATTTTGTAGTGAACTGACCCAAATCCTAATCCTAAATCTAAACTTCTAAAAGGTTTTGTTAGAAAGGTACTGGACAGTTAATCCTACAACAGAACGAAAAGGCTGCACAAGGAATAACAGAGGGTTGTCTGTGAATAACCAAACCCACCCACACCCATCACTGCTCCACCCTGAATTTGGGTGCAATGTCGATATAGTTTATAAATACTTCCCTTCCCTGCTACAGGGCCCTTCACTGCATATCCAGGGAGTGGATTTACTCCATTCTTTCTTCTCAACAGCAGCCCAAATCCCAGTTCTCACTCACGCAAACAAACCAAACAGACCTAAGGCAACGGCCATTAACACCTGGAATTCCGAGCTCCCTCTTCCCTGGACTGCTCATCCGAGCACTAACATCAATCTCACCCCAGCCCAGAGACTCTCTGTCCTTAGAGGGAAGCACAACCTGAGGGGCACAGTTCTAGCACCACATTTCTTCTTGCTCCTGCTGACCTGGAAAGCCACAGGTAAACCTAGTCCCTCAGACCTTGCATCCCTGAACACCACAGCTCCACCATTCCAAAGGAACTCTGGCATTCACCTCTTCACCTCTACGCTTTTCCAGCAGACACAGGTAGGCTGCTAGAAATGTCATTTCCTGGGGAGCTAACCCCAGCGAAGAGGCAAGAGCAGCCCCGTGTCCCTGTGTCTGAGCCCACTCCCTGCTCTTTGTTAAGAGTTAAGGAGGTCCCTGGTGGTATAGCTTAGAACCCCTAAGGGTTCACAGGTAGCAGGTTGATGATGAACATGCTGGAGAGTAGAAGATACCTCTCTTCTCTGGGCCTTGGTACTCCGAGAGTTCATGAATCCGAAGGACAATTGTCATTCCTGGCAGACTGCCACTCTGCTGCTCTGAGCTGATGATTGGCACCAGAAGGACTGCTCTGCTGCCCCTCATCAGCACCTTGTGCTGCACCTCTTCCCTTCAGCATGAGGCCACTCCTCATCTGGCACAGTATCCCTTGTTCCCAAAGCCCTTCCACTGCAGGCATACAGAGCTGTTCAGTCCATGGCAGCATCTTGGTCCCAGGTGTACCTGCAATTGTGTTATCCCCTGTGCAGGTGTCAGAATAAGGGAATGTGCAAGCCCTTGCCCACAAAGTGCTTTTGCATTCCTTAGAGGAACGTTCTTGCTATTTTCACCATGTCATAGCAGAGTCCCATGAAAAGAGACTTTGTTCCTCTTCTTGGTATTCCTGAGTTTCTCTCTGCAACAGTGGCAGCAGTACCTGTGTTCTGCAAGGCTATTGGGCTGCAGGTAATCCAGCTTTGATGAGAATCTTGAAAAATCTGCCCCTCATACAAGTGCCTCCAGACTTCTTTCTTTCCTTGTGCATGCAAAGGTGTTGCTTACTCTTGCAATTTAAAGAGAAGCTCCTGGTTGTGGAGCACTGCGTGCTGTTGCTCGACTTTAAACAGTGTGGTGAGTTGTCGCCTTGTTTTCCAGCCTTCAGCCTTGGAGTCAGAAATTTCATGTAAACAAAGTAATGTTTACAGAACTGTTATCATGTTTTTCGGATTCCTTTCTGTGAAGGGAATCTTGATGGACACTTCCTAAGACCA